>CAJNIZ010008625.1:567-13892 GCA_905231905.1 Symbiodinium pilosum
TTTGTTTTTTTTCATAGGCTTTCGTGTTGCTTTGGCTTTCGATTTGGCGCTCGCCTTGGCTTTGGCTTTGGCATTGCGAAAAGAACGCAATCGTTGCACGTTGGCAGTATGCTTGTAAATTTTGGCCACGTCCCTGACCAGAACAGTGACTCCACTCAATGGACATCGCACTGGCGTTTCCTTGTTCCGGTTTGCAGCCTTGTGCACTCTCTGCTCGATGTGCTGGGGTCGCTCCCCACTGTTGCCCAACTTCGCAGCCCATGCAGTGCCTGAAAGCAAACGGGATCACGCCCATCCAAAATCCCAATCAACAATTAACACCTAATTTTAACGCGTCACCAAAAAACAACTGAACAAACATAACGGGATCACGCCCATCCAAAATCCCAACCAACAATTAACACCTAATTTTAACGCGTCACCAAAAAACAACTGAACAAACAGCCATGGAACTGGGGGACACATTCTCTCCGGCCTCACGAACGGCTGCACTACTGATTGTCTGAAACATCGAAGCTGATCCACCTCTGCCCACATGACGCGCAAGTTCCTGCACCAGCGGGGCTGCGAAGTGAAAACGAGGAACTCGAAGGACGGCTACTGGAGGCAGAGTTCGATGCGGCACGCTGCCGCTCCGCTTGCAGCCGCTCCTGTATCCTCCGAATCCTTTTGAACATTGCAATGTCAAACGCTGGGTTCAGGGAGTTATACTACAGCTTGGATAAAAGCACACGTACGGGGCTCATGCTTGGGTTTCTTTCGGGGGCCTAGACGTGTTTGACCTGGACCTGAAATTTGGAATCAAAGACTTGACACAAGTCCTGACAATTGGTCGCGTTACGCATGGGCTCACTGACTGTCCATTGAAAGATGGGGTTCTGCTGCAAACGGCAGCTGCGGCAGCATGAAATTGAGCAACCCCTCTGAACAAGTCTTGCGCGCAAGCATTCGAGGAGCATGTCAGGAGGTGAGGTGGGAAGGCATGTGAAAGTTTTGATTGGGGGTCGCATGAAATAATACGGTGTTAGAGGGACGCCCTATATGCATATGCATTATGACTGGGACGCACAAACCTTCCCATATCACTTCCCGATTACAAAGGAACTGCGAAACTGTTTTGCGCAGAATCAGCCAGGTGCTTCAAAGGCGGTGGCATTTCCCCTGCCTGTCCCCAGCAATGCCGGCATTGCTTCTCAGAAATGTGTTTTCATCCCGGCAACTTCCCCGTGCCCAACAGACACAGGCTACAGTTTGTATATGGAAGCCATCCGGGCCACACAAGGGCCGCCTCACCCAAGATGATGAAGCTACACTAGGGTTTATGAACTCGGGTGCATTTCTTTCTTTAGCAAGTTCAGTTCAATCATGGATGGAGGGGCCTTGCTGTTGCATCCCTTTGGGAACTGGAAAACTACTGGTCCCCAGCTGCGTTTGGCTGGGACTTGGCCTTGGCCTTTGCTTTGCTCACGCCCTTGGGCTTTGCGTCGTGACGTTTCGATGAGATCCTGGGATGATGATACTTATTGCCGGGGGCTAGCTGAAAACTGTCAAGTTGAACATGTGCAAACATTGTTGAGTGGACACATGGACTGGAATCTAAGGTTGCAGGTATGAGGCAGGCTGGAAGCCGTTCGAAGATGTCTCTTGTAAGCTTCCACAAACGGAGTAGCCTGAGATGGCCACAACATTCCACACTGGAAACAACAGGGTTTAAGCAAAACATCGCAGCACGCGTTATGTCAAACAAGGGTCCACCTGCAGCACATGCTCAACTTGCTCGGGAAGGGGGTTCGTCCCCAAACTCTGCAGGTTCTTGCGAGCTGAGGTCACACCAGCAACAGCATCATTAATCCGTCCAATCAATTCAGTCTGCGATTCCAGCGTCTCTAGCCTGGGCACGGGACACTGAAGCACGCAAAAAACTGACAGCTAGGCGTGTGAACATAAATCATTGCCGACACCTATCTCGAACCAGTAGCTGGGCCGTCACCTTCACAGACTCTCCACCAGCATCCATAGCCGTGTCAATCCATGTCGACACAAAGGCGTTGAGAGCCGGCCCCGGCTTATCGCAGCCATCGAGCCTCACCACCGACACTTCCATATCCGATCCCTCAGTTGCGTGGAAGATTTCTGCATGACTTATTTTGGGGACTGCAGTGGATTATGTGATAGGCTGAGTTTAACCGAGGTACAAACGGCTTCGGGGCACGGGCCTTCTTGCTCGGATTACCCTGCTTGTCGGTGGCGGGGTTGTTGTCCCTGTGGCTCCTTGACTTGGCAGCTGTAGTTTTGGGATCTGTAGTTGGCGGCGGGGCATCGGCAGCGCCAGGCTCCCCAGAGCTTGCAGGACCCGAGGGTGGCGGGGGCACGCAGGAAGGGGCTGAACCCGTCGAAGCGCCGGGGTTGGTTTGATTCAAAGCAAGTGCCACTGAAGCTGCATACGCTGGGTCGCAACCCAATGAAATGGCAATTTCGTCCTTGGCTTTTTCCAGGAGACTACTGAAATTGCCAAGGGTTGAGGGTTCAGGGTTTAGTGGGGTTCGGGTTGTGTAGTTTTTCCGGGCACCGTGAATAAGCCGCCTAGCATCGATTGTGCGGGTGGTCAGGCTCCGCTTCTGGGGATTGAAATACAAGAACGTTTCCACGCTGGGGTCGTTCCTGCATCGACTCGTCCTGCAGCATGCAAGGAAGAGTTTTTTTTTGCCATGACATGTAACACAGTGCGAAACCATAGTCCCCTTGAGTAGATAGAATAATAGGGCTTATTTGGGTATATTATAATGAGATCCGGATATATACCCCATATTCTATCTACTCAAGGGGGACTACATCCACTACAAATTAACCGATGGTCCCCTTCTGCTGCGTCCGATGCCGCTGCACAAACGAGGTCGCGCTTGCGAGATCGTTGCCGTGCTTCTGTAGGATCGTAGCCCAATCATAATACTCCCCTGAGCGAAAATGAACTTTAGGAGTACTTGAGGTAGGGTTTGGAGTTGGTAATTAAGGTAGTATATACAGCTGGGGATTTAAAAAGTGTGAGGATGCTGAGTTGGGCGCTTGGATGGGAAATCTCAGGAATGACCACTTATAATCAACCCCCAGCCTTCAACCCCATCCCCTATGAAATCCATTGCTTGCACATCCGGGAAACCCTCATCGTGATCCACTTCCTCACTCTGCCGAGTGAACCGTACGGCTGCTTCGAGTGCCATCCCGTCGCCTGATTGCAAGCAATGTGGGCAGAGCATGGCTGACTACAACATATGAGGGACCTCTTACACTTGACCCACCATGCAGGACATTAGCTCTAAACTCCCAGAACCCTAAGCCCATACAACTGAAGTCTTATATATATATAGTAGTACATATAATGTGACATATACATATATATATATACAAGTTCTCTAGAATCCATCACCCCTGCAGAAACCCTAAACCCTATCAAGCCCTAAGCCCCACTGCCCATAAAGCCCTATACGCCTCACGAATTGTGACCGAGAGACAGCCCGCCCTGACAAACTTGGAAAACATCGCCATGCGCGTGTCCCCGCCTGGCCTCATTATTTGATGTTATAATTGATGAGAGATCGCTCCAATCAAAGCAAGAACCTCGATCGATAAGACCCGGACTGCCAAGCTGCCCTCACCTGCGTGGCCATCTCATTGCGCTCGCAGAAGTTCTTGAAGCGCTTGTGCTCGGCCGCGTGGCTGGAGCTGTTGATCCGCTCCATTCCCGCAACTGGAGCGCCTGCCGGTAGCGCAAGACTGCTCGGAGGCGTTGCTGGGGCCGGCATGGGAAGCGCTGCTGGCGCTGCTGCTGGTGGCGCAGGCAAGCCTGGGGCCACGTCCGATGTTTGTGCCAGCTTGCTGCTGCTTTGCGGCTCAGCGTTATTGTTGCCAGCTTGCAACTGCGACAGCATCTGCATGAGCGCTGCCACGTGGTCAGGGCTGGCACGACTGATGTCCAGGGAGGTTGAGGGCAAGGCGGTGTTAGCCTCGCTTGCAGCATCAACTGTCGACAGTGCATCGATGTCTTTTCCAGCTTCGCCCTTGCCATCATGCATGCCGGCAGCAGGGGCTGCTGCAGTGGACTGTCCCGCTGCGTCCGACTCACGGGGGAAAAAAGTTGTCGAAGGCGTCGGAGCAGGGAACGTCAAGGTAACTTCGCTCTTGGCCTTTTTCAAAGCAGGCTGCTCAGGCGGAGTAGCTGCAGGCACTGTCTCAGCAAGCGGGGGTGACCAGAGAAGCTGGCCGTTGCAGATTGTGCAGGCAGTTATCCCCTCCGAGAAAAACTGGCGGCATGTAATGCACACAGCTGTTCTGGCAGTCGTTGCAGCTTTGGGCTCAACTGACGCTGGCGCAACAACCTGGGCAGGCGTTGCTGTGGCAAGTGTCGGATCAGCGCCTGTTGGAGCGACAGGCCCTGCGACAGGCATGGGCTGAACTGGCACAGTAGAGCTTGCAGGCAGAACCTGGGCGGGTGTTGCTGTGGCAGCTACGTCTGGAGCGACACCAGCTTGCTGCGCAGTGACGGCTTGCAAAGGCTGCTGGGCAGGCATTGTGAGCGAAGTGTCTGCAGCGCCCGCTGCAGATGCTGGAGCAACGACTGGCTGATGCACGACTGACGCGGGCACACTCAGAACCTGGACAGGCGTCGCTGTTGGAGCGACGGCAACTTGCTGCGCAGCGCTGGTTGTTGCTGCAGGTGGCGCAGCAGGCTGAGTTGTGACTGGCGGAAACACGGCAGCAGGTGTTCCTGTAACACTGGGAATGACGGCTGTTTGCAGCGCAGCGCTCCCGGCCGAGGCAGCCAGTGGCGCAGGCTGAGTTGGCACAGTAGAGCTTGTAGGCAGTACCTGGGCAAGCGTAGGTGTGGCGCCTACTGGAGGCTTGCTGCGCAGCGGTAGCTGCGGCACTCACAGGAGCGACGGCTTGGCTTGCAGGCAGAACCTGTTCAACAGGCGTTGTTGCGGCACCCACTGGAGCGACGGCTGCTTGCTGCGCAGCAAGCTGAACAGGCGCAGCAGCGCTTGCAGGCAGAACCTGGGCAGGCAGTGTTGCTGTAGTTGCGGCACCGCTGACAGGAGCTTGCTGCGCAGCGCTGGTTGTTGCTGCAGGTGGCGCAGCAGGCTGAGTTGTGACCGGAGGAAACACGGCAGCAGGTGTTTCTGTGGCACCGGGAACGACGGCTGTCTGCAGTGGAGCGAGACCGGCCGAGGTGGGCTGAGTTGGCACGGTCGGGCTTGCAGGCGGCGAGGTCTTGGCCGGCGGCGGAAGCTTCGGTGCAGGAGCTGTGAGGTCGTTAAAGCTGGTGCTCTTGAACCGCTGCCAGAAGTTGGTGTACTTTGCCTTCTCTTCAGGAGACAGTTCGGGGAGCTCCTGCTGCGGGGGCTCTGCGCCTGCAGCCTTGACCTGCGAGGGCAACTGGGGAAAAAAAACCTAAGAATAACCCTGGATAATCGAGTCCATCCGTCACCCCTAAACCCTTCCCTGAACAATCAGGCTCATATTCGGGCCATATTTATAATAAGGTTTAGGGTTGAGCCTGGGTGTTTAAAGTTTTTGTGATGAGGCCACCCAAAACACTGATGCATTGACCCCACCCCACCTTCCTGCTGTTCGGAGCCTTCGGCCGAGACTGCTTCGGAGCCGCTGCCGGCGCCCCGTGGTGCGCCGTCGCTGCGGACACGTCCGGCTCTTCCAAGGACTGCCAGGGGCGGCGCTATTTATTCAAAGGAAGGTTTGTTTCCGGGTTAGAAAAGTAATTTAGCATTATACTAATATAATATATGTACATGTGTTGACCAACCCCGCACCCTGTAAACTGCAACGGGTCCAGTAGTCGGCTCTGCAAACGAGGCCGCGTTGGTGAGCAGGGAGGCCTGGGACCTGAACTCCGGGGCCTCAAGGGTCTCAAGCCCTGCTTGGCGCTCTAGCTCCAACTCCAAACACCTGGTGACTTCGGCCTGGGACAACCCTGCAAGCACGGACTCGGGGGTGGCCGCCGGGGAACCAAGGAGGGGAGTCGACCCCAGAGACTCGCTGCTGTTCTGGTGGCTGAAAGACCCAAGGTTGGAAGAGCTGCCACGTTGCAGTTTCACCTCAGGGGTGGCAGGCGGGGCTGTGCTGGCCGGAGAGGGCAAGTCAGGCAAAGACTCCATCTTCGCGAGAACGCTTTCCGGGACTGCGCTGGCAGGGTTGGCAGCTCCGTCACATCAGTTGAGGTTGCTGGCTGTGTAAGGGGCCCCAGTTTTTCCGGTCGCAGAGGCGTCCAGCTGTGCCCTCGATTGATTGCGAGGTCTTTAGGGTTGAGGGGGGTTTACATATAGGGTGTAGATTTAAAAGTCCCTCTTAGGTAGATAGATTACAGCATTATCATGACACGCAAACCCGGGTGCACCCAAACGTAATGCAGTTTGGGATCCACCTTTCCCGCACTTCCCGTTGCTGCGCAGGAGTTAAGCCCAAGGCAGCGAGGTCAAGCTGTCCATCCAGCACAAAAGCAACCGACTTAGATGCACAAACCATGCAAGCTCTGAAGCACTCCGATGCCATGTGAGAACACACATTACACATTTCGAGTCCAAGTATGCAACCAAGAAACTCCGGGGCCGGAAGCTCCGTCTGGCTTAGGGCTGGGTGGAGGGGCCGAGGGTGGCTGCTTCGAGGTCGCTCGCTTGCTGGCCATCTCGGCCACACACACACAAAGGGCGCAAGCTCGAAACAAGCAAGCAAAGGATCAAGAACCTTCGACATTGAGCCATCACAAGCGCGGAAGGTGGGCGTCACATCTGAATCAACTTGGATCTCCGCACTGCAGTTTCTAGATTTCATGTGAAAAGTGAGGCGTTTCGTAGGGTTTTTAGCATCGCGATTTTTTTTCTCCGAAAGGGTCGGCTTCGTGAATATCATGTTGCATTTTTTGTACTTTCATGTTGCAATTTTTGTACTTTCGTGGTGGGCCGTGATGGTTTGTTGGCTTCGGCTGACTTCGACGGCTTTCGACGGATGTCGACGGATGGTTCCGCGATCGTTCGGTGAACGTATCGGATTGGTTTGTGGCCGGTTCGGCTTGGTTTGCGTTTGTTTCGGATCGGTTCGCCATGATCTCGTGTCGCTTTGGGACTGTTTCGGATCGGTTGGGGATACATTCGGAGCGTTCGAGAATGTTTCATTCACAAACACACACTGGGCTAATGCAAGAATTGGATTGTGGACAGGCAGGAGGCTGAAGTTTGCTCACGCATATGCCAGAATGTTGGGACAAGCTGCCACATGAGTATAGTTCCCCTCAAGTAGACAGAATATTGTGATGGGTATACTTGGGTATATGGTAATAAGATCACAACATACCCTATCTACTTGAATATTCTGTCTACTCAAGGAGGACTATAGATTCGTAAGCACAAGCTGAAGCCTAACACCCACAGGGGACACACATTTGTAACGCCAGGCTTTCGAGCTCCGCATTGCCTTCCCCGGCTCTGCACTCGTACAGCTAACCCCCTATCCGCTGTACCTGACAAGCATTGCTAACCATCCCTACGGGAAGTCGGCTGGCCAGGATGCCGGGAGCCGCAGCCGTCCGCTGTTCATCATCCAGCGCACAACACTCAGGAGGTCAGCCTGGGCTGGTTTTAGGGTCCAGGGCTTAGGGCTCGGTTGTTCTGATCAACATACATTGTTCGCGTACGACAAAAGGGAGCACGACCACTCAAGAACCCCATATGGACCTACAGATTACTACGTATAGAAAGGGCGTATAGGCTATAGGTTTGAATCTAAAGCCCCTACATATAAAGGGTGGTGAGCATATAAAGTTTTGTATGGGGATCATGCAATCATACACAGGACTTCGTTATATTGCTGCCAACGAAACCTTCTCCATCCAGTCAATTGGTGCTGAAAACAAACACTGGATTTCGTGATCCTCATCGTAATCTTCAATAGAGTGCGCCTCGAACAGACCAGCCGGGGATGCTTTGTCCATTTGACAGCCACGGCGTTCCTGACCGAAGCAAAGGTTTAAGGTCTAGTCTAGGGTTGAGGGTTGGGGGAGTTTCAGAAGACACGAAGTAGGAGCGTTTAATGTTTTCATTGTCACACCAATTCTACCCTAAATGATGGCCCGCCTCAGCAGAATCTGAGCACCCAGTCCTCCAGGAATGGATCACCATACGGGCAAACTCCTCCGTGTACTGCCTTGGATACAAAATTTGAACACCAATCCCAAGCCAAACGATCCCAAGCCACACGACTCCCACCAGAGTAGCAAATGTATGGTGGCTTCGGTGGGTCAAGGTGCTGGGTCTTCTTGACCTCGGCTGGAATGCCAGTGATCGCCTTCTTTCCGGATGCCTGGGTGGAGGCAAGAATGAGCCTATGGGGTCTGCGCTAAGCTACCATTTAAGATTTCAGAAAGGCAAGCGGCGGACACCAAAGTCTTGCAAATTGTCTTCTTGGGCTTCCGTGGGATAGCCATATGATTCACATTGCGGGACTTCTGGGCGACATCATAGGCATCACTCACGCGGACGAGCTCCTGCGATATGTGAAGTAAAGTGCCAAGATGTTCATGATCTAGCCAACATCAGAAAACGGGTGAACTGAATCATAGTCCTTGAAGGCCAGGTGATTGCTGTACAACCATGAAGGCTTCTTTGTCAACGCATGGAATGCCTGCATGTTCACGGCGAACCTGTAGACCTCGGCAAAAAAATTCCATGTCAAGTATATTCGTGAGTAGCAAACATGTGGGTGGTTGTCCAAATTATGGTCCCTTTTTGAATACACTAAATATTAGGCGCTGTGCTATAACTGGGACCCTAAAAGGGACAATAATTTTGACCACCACCCATGTGACCAGTGAGCTTCCCACGGGTATCTTTGCGTACATAGCTTTGAACGTCGGCAAGCTCTGCAATCCACCACAGCGATGCTGCGGTTGCTCCAGGAGGACCACAACCTTCATAGCACGCGCCAAATCGAAGCAGAGGATGCTCCTGAGTTGGCAGGGTTCGGGGTTTGGGGTTCAGGGTTAAACGGGGTGTAGGGTCAGGATGGATTAGGGTTTTGTCAAAGTATGTAGACATCGTTGGATTGTGTGTGACACAGCACCATAAGACAAGGAGAATGGCAATCGCTAAGGGAGCTTCCACTAAATTACATATACACCTCGTTGTAATCCCTTATACGTATTGTAGTCTGTAAACAGAAGCTACCTCATTCACAGCGCGGGTTTGCTGCAAAGGATTCTACAGGGTCTAGTCCCCCTTAAGTCGATAGAATATGGGGTATGTGGGGAACATTATTAGACTACGTATACCCAAAGCCATATTCGATCTACTTATGGGGGTCTATATATCCACAAACACACAAAATAAATGGAAACGTCAAGGGTCCGATAGGCCAACATGTTTCCCACGGCAACTGAAGGCCGATCCTGAAATCCTTCCGGTAGTTGGATGGATCTTCCAGACGTCCACATATTCAGCCAGCTAAAGCTGCTACCTTGGCAGTAAGAGATTAGACAGTGTGTCTCTACGCGAATTGGAGTATGAGAAGATTCACGCTGAAGGTTGTTCTGCCAGGGTCGTTATTGTCCTTTATTTGCAGTGGGGTCATATATTGTAGGGAGAAGATTGGAGCAGCATTTGAGTACGTGGGATATGTAACAGCGGGAAACCTGATGTCTAAGAGCCTGTAGTACATCCAAACACTCAACACCTAGTAAAGTTGCTAAAGGCCATGAATATGAGAGAATCCCCTGACAACCAGAAGTGAGCTTGAGACATCTTCATGTTGGTGTTCGTGAGAAGAAATCTGTCGAAGCCAGACCCGAAAAACTAAACCCTAGAAGAGTAAAACGACAGGCTTGGGAACAAGGTAGGGAAACCATTCTTAACTAAGGCTCGCATCAACCCAATCCCTGAGTATGAGGTCATCGGCATGCACGCGCAGCGGCAAACAACCCACACAAGCTTTACAAGATCCAACTTCTTCTCAAACAAGTTATATAAGACCCGCGCACTATACTTGTGCCGGGACCGTGACCTCAGGGAAGCTGTATTAAAAAATACACACATGATCACCGAACGCCAGTCAACTAAGTCTACATGGGCGGAGTAAATCTTGCATCACCCCATAAGCTATTTCTATTGTGTGTTAAGTTGCGCAAGATTGATTCCCGCCATCGTAGTATAGGGTCTTCAGGGTTTGGGGGGTTCAAGAAATCTGATTTTCCCACGCAAGCTGTATACATCTTGCATCACCCATAACCTTATTCTATTGTGTCCTAAGTCGCGCCAGATTAAGTCCCTCCATCGTAGTATTAGAGTCTCAGGGTTTAATGGGGGGGGGTTTCAAGAGGTCAGGTTTACCCAACATGGATGACGGACGACGGATGATGGCAGTACATCCCACACAAGCTATATAAGACAAACCGCTGGAGAATACTTCTTGCGATCAATTTGGGCGACGCATGGTGGCGGCGATCTGCTGGTCAAAGACGATGCAAAATTTGAGTAATTATTTTTGCGATCTACATACATGCTTCATACTTCTTGCGATCACACACGTACCGTGGGAAGATTGCGTGTAAGAGACGGAGAACAGAGGCCATGCAAATAATGGAGCATGCATGGGTAGCTTTCCTATGATCCCCTAAATAGACCCTATATGACATTCCCCTATATATCTACCACTCTATATGACCCCCTTTAAGAAGTTAAGACTGTACAGCTCTATTATCGGGAGCTCGATGTATGACAAGTAAGAATACAAGGGACATGACCACGCGTGAGCGCTCATCAGCCATTAACATGTGCCATCACCTAGGGCTATTTGGGGGATGAGATAAGTTGAGATAAGCACGCAAGGGGTGTGTAGGCAATAGCAGCGCGCAAACCGCAGGACAAGTGCGGATCGAGAACGTTCCATCTCATGTTCCAACAGCATGACAGTCGTTCAGTCATCTAGAATCCAGATCCACGGCAAAGTGTGCAAGTACTACGCTCGTCCCAAGTAGGCAAGTTAGCGTCTCGGCCGGTACCTAGCCAAAGTTTGGCCTGTGCACAGCACGAGAATGTGTTGCCGTCATCGCGTTTCATGCGTTTGCAACCCCTCCGGAGCTAGGGCTTAGCTAAGGGTTGATAGGTTCAGAATATTTGGGCGTCTAGAGTTTAGGGTTGATTGATTGAGCCCCACTAAACATACTTAGTGTATGGGGGGGTCAAGAGTTGAGGATGTATAGGATCGAGGATTGAACTGCTGTGTAGACAGCTTGCAATAAGCCCCGCATCCGGAAGCCGTGATGAGATGAAACCCCCTGAAAGCCCAACCCTTTACCCTTAACCCTAGAGGCTATGTAAGTGGAACATATTGCCAATGAGGGGAGACCCAAAATTACAGAAGGCAAGCGGCAAATGCGACATTCAGACATATAGCTCAATCAATTTCTAGCCGTGTCAGCCCCAGAATCCAGAAGGCGCGAAGATAGCTCAATCAGTTTCTAGCCGTGTCAGCCCCAGAATCCAGAAGGCGCGAAGCCCACGTTCTTTAGACAAACTGACAGTAACAAACAGCATCCGACCCAGCCGATCAGCCGCAGCGTGCAGCAGCAGAAGCACAAGCACGGGCACGAGCAGCAGCACCGGCAATCAACCTTACCATCATCTTTATCATCATCCTTGTCCTCATCATCGTCGTCAAAACTGCCATAGCATCATCATCAGCAGAAGAAGAACCTTTGCCAATCACTGTTCCACATGCTTCCCCTGTAGGGTCTAACACAACGCAATAATCTTTACAAGTACAATGGGGCAGGTGAGCCATGCTACGATTCCGAGACTTGCCGCTTGCCAAAGTACCAGGGCTCTATATATGTTGGGCTTTGTTCGGACAAGGTATACACATCCTGTTGTCATGTGAAACTGAAGGGCGAAGGGCACAGCATGTGAGTATCATCTTCAAAGTCATCGTACATAGGGGTTCTAACAGCATCCTGTAATGTAGGAGATTGTGGATGATGCGTAGAAGGTTGGGACAGCAACCAAGATGAGAGGCACAAGGTTTGTCACACATATAGGATCCCCAAAATAGGTTATGGGTGATTTTGTGTATGTGTATATATTGTATAGGGGGAATTATTATAGGGCACCCACAGCTTTCGTGGATCCAGAATGGGTAGGAGACCAGTGCCTTCAACGCCAAACCCTCATTGTGAATCCCTAGCCCTAGAGACAAAATTTGATTAAACCCTAAACATCCTAAGGACGTAAATCCAAAAAGCTCAAAAGACAAGGGAGCCTAGACATGAGGCCCAGTATTAAAACCCCAAACACCCAAAACCCCAAGCCCTGAACCTAGAAACCGCAACACATGCGAGAGCCTAGACACGAGGCCCAATGAAACCCCAAACCCGCAGAACCGAAGCCCTGCGTCTAGAAACCACAGAAGACTGGAGACCGCGTCTCATTCAACAGCAGTAATAACCGGAGTCCCGCGTCAACAGGCCGTGTATATGAAACACCAAACCAGTCCCAAACCCCTAACCCCTCGCAGTTTTTACTTAACTGTATGTAGCCTTATCGGGACCTTGTCAACAAGTGCAGCGTGGCGGCACACAGGAGCTAGCATCAATAGCCCTCCACTCTTCATTCGGCGGATATGAAGGAGCGTCAGTCTTGGATGAGATTGTTTTGCAGGGTTCCCAGGTAGAGCCCGAGCACGCATGCAACAAATCCAGGAAGCTTGAATTATGTCCAAAGCAGCAAGAACCCCCAAGGTTGCAGGAGGTCTTGGGTCGCACTGAAGGTCACATCCAGCTTGCGAGCGACAAAGCCATGTCGTTCCGCCTCTGCATGGATCGCCTGAGATGTAAGGAACTATAGAGAACCACGGATTCTTTATTCTACATCCAATCATGAACATGCTTACCCTGTTTAATTGCTGGGCGAGTGTACACCAATCCCTGCAAATACTTCCAGCACGTCAATGTGCTCGACGGACTTGTCCTAAGGAAGGTGCGAAATCACGACTTGTTCAGACAACACGTTGCAGAGTCTTCCGGCTAAGTGCAAGCCGGCCGCAAAATCTTCCATGTAAGCCATGAGGAACAAGACAGCGATCAAACATCTCGGCCTCGCAAGTACAGCTTTGGATATCTGATGGGCTGTCACCGGGCTGCGAAATCTGAGGAATGGGCACGTTCAGCTTCAGCATGGCAGATACTCTCGGACGAGGCCCAAATAACATGGTTGCAAGCACGCAACAGATTTCAACCCCCAGTGATATCTACGACGAAGTTGCAACAAGACCTA
>CAJNIZ010008626.1:0-10966 GCA_905231905.1 Symbiodinium pilosum
GAAGTTTTCTAGAAGGCATTTCTGATCTAACAAAATTTCGCCGAAACTTCGAGGCATTTTTCGCCGAGTACTTCGCCGCCTACTTCGCCGGTAAACTTCGCCGTCAAACTTCGCCGTCAAATTTCGCCGCGCAAGCGATCATGCAGCTGCGCAACTTCAAATCTCTGCACTGCCAGGGCCTTCTTGCGTACAGCGGTTGCATGTGCTGGCTTATCTCAACATTGGGCGTCGGCATGGAGTCTGCCACGCCATGCACATAGCCGCTTTAGCCAAGAAGGAATCCCCAAAAACGAAACTTCACTGAAACTTCGCTCAGCAAGAAACCGCCTATAACACTTCGCCCTCGGGAACCCCAGCGCCTCACAAGCAAGAAGGAACCACCCTGCGTGGTCCCCTCTTGCGTCCTCCAGCATGATGTCCGACTCTGACGGGTCCTTTACGCTGCTGAGCACCTGGCGCCGGCCGAGGAAGACCTTGCCCCGCCAAACCACTTCAACTTCCGTCGGAGGCAGGCCTTGCTTGACAGCCTGGGCTGCCGTAAAATCCTTGACCGTGACGACTGCTTGATTCTGTTCCTCTCCTCGGGTCCTGTGAGGGGTAAACCAAATTCTCGCCTCCGTGGACCCCTACATTTGGGACGTGAATTTAGCTGCCTTAAATGCATCAATAATTTGCTTCTGCAACTGTCGTCCAGCAACGATGGTTGTGTCAGGGCCCAGGTCAAGGGTTACCTTGGCAAGGTTTGACCTGACACATGGGACTACAATGTCGCGAATCATCTGTTGGAATCCCACATGGTTAAACCTGCCCTGAACCACTTTCTCGATGTCATCTCTTCTAGCGCCCAGCCATCCTGTTATGATGATTTGCAAATCGTCCTTGAGATCATCAACCATTTGGGGAGGTCTGTAGGCAGGAGATTTGCTGCGTTCCCTTTTTGGGGCTGACTGGCCTCGGGCTTTGAGGGGGAGTTCTGGAAGCTGCCCTAAGGTCCCTCACCTGCTCTTCCAAGGCCAAGATTCTCCTGGCCGACTCCTCATGCAAAGCCGCATTTGCCGCGTGTGCACGTTGAAGTCCTGCAAATTGCATTCCAGTGCGTCTCTAGCTCACCCTGAAAGTGCTGCTGAACCCTCTGAAGTTATTTCTGAGCTCATCTTGCTTAGAATGCATGCCCCCCTCTTAAGAGGCTGGCCCGAGCTTGTAGCAGTTGTAGCGAAGCCACCTAAAGGGTTTAGATGTCTCGCGCTCATCTTTGCAGCCACGTTTTTCCGTATCTTGTGCATGTAGAAGTTGGTGAATGCCATTTGCGTTGCAAGTTTTGAATTCAAGGTGCTGTGCATCACGTATTGAGTGCCAATCTCCCACATGCAAAAGGATCAGACTCGGAGGATGTTGCTACTGAATTCATGCATGCCACTTTTAACCTTTTGCGTGACCTGATTGGTAACATTGAGAGCTCTGGTACATGAAGGAGGCCTTCAGACCACCAAACCCCAGCAGAACACATGGTACCCTCCAAGATCAACTATGTGTGGATAGCAGGCAGGGGTGCCTTGGAAGGGGGCTGACCATGAGCCGGCGATGGCCACAGTCTCGCAGGCACTAGCTGCACCTAAGCGTGGAGGAGAGCCGCTAGACAGCAAGGGGGCCACAAATGGATATCGCTGGGCTGGCGGCCAAAGCCACAGACAGACTAGCTCAGTCGCCGGAACATGAACTAACCATGGACAGCCTTCAGAAGTTGGTGCAGGACCACTCTACAAGGCCTTTACATAGCAGACACACAGACCCCTGGAAATCAAACAGAAAGTCAGAGAGCGTAAGCTCCTTTAGGGGGAGAGCTCGCAGAGACGGTCCGAAAAGCTGCGGCGTAGGACGCCTCCGCTCTCTTAGCGCTGCGGAAGAAACAGGGAACCCAGTTTGCTCATCAGGCATATTCCCAAAGGACCGGAGGACAAACACCAGCAGTCATGCAGCTTCAGACATTCTATCGGTCCAAGTATAGCAGTGACTATGAGCGACCGGGTCAGCTGGCGCAAGCAATCCTTCATTCGCATGCCCAACTCACTGTGGATGTCACCCCATTTGAAGTTCACGAGCTCTAAGATGTTCTTTCCACATGCCCTCCCAAAAAGAGTATGGGTGCTGATGGCATCACTTATGAAGCCCTTCAAACCCTTCTGCACTCGGACATGGCAGATGAGATCGTTGACGTGTTCAATGTGAAGTTCTGTTAGGAGAAAAAGAGTTCCCAGAGTCGTGGCTGAGGAATGTAGTTGTCTTCCTGCCCAAAACACCCACGATGCCAAAACATCTTAGGCCCATGGTGCTCTCTTCGTGTGTCGCTAAGGTCTTTACCGAAGCCTTGTTGCAGAGGATACGACCCCACTTACCCTCACTAAGGTGTGGCCAGTTATGTGCCCGAATGGGGTGGCAAGTCATGGATGGAGCTCTGGCAGCCCAACAGCTCACGTGCATGGCAGCAGAATACTCGCTGCCGTTGCTATTGCTGAAGCTGGGCATTGCAGCTGCGTTTGATTCCGTTGAACATCCGGCACTAGGTTCTTGCGCGCGTGCCAGTTCTCTGGACCCCACAGTTGCTGCTAAAGTACATTGTACCCGTTGTACCCAGTTCCATCACGCTCCGGCTAGGCTCCAGCACTTGGGACCAGTGATTGCACAAATGCCTCCTGCAAGGCACCCCCTTCTCAGCTGGTTTGTTCGGAAGACCGCGCTGTTCCACTACTTTTTAAAAGATGCGTGGGAGCAATGGACCAACCGTTTCGACGCGTGGCAGTGGATAAGAGTGCTCGTAGCTGTCGCCTATGCAGAACTACATCAAAAATTGCAGGACGTGCAGGATGTACTCAGGCCCCTTGGATTCAAGCTAGCCGCAGCTAGCCTTTGATGATTTCTCCTGCAGCGCAACAGGAAACATTCCAGGTGGAGGGCCCTGAGATAGGGCATGTAGCCTCTCTTGTCTTTCTAGGCATATATGCAGTAACATCAGGGATGACCCTGGCAGCCAGGACAGTCAAGGCCACTGACTCCTTCTTTGCTCACTTCAAGCTCATGAGGGAGAGTGGCGTGTCACATCAACTTGGATGGCCCCCGCGGTAGCAAACTAAGCACTGATTTTCTAGTCCACATGCTGCAATTTAGCAGAGACTGCTTTGCGGGGGTGGGGGGATTGGATTGCAAGAAGACGGGCAGCAAAAATAGCAGCACAACATTGCAGGTTTGTGTCCTGGGCCAGAATTCTGGGGCTGGGTACTTCAGCTACTGGGGGCATGCAGCCTGGCTAGACACATGGCGGCGCAGGACAGGCAGGCCTGGTTTCAGCGGGCAGAACGAGTCTTGCTGAGTAAAGGGTGCCTACCGACAACCCTACTACTCTAGGATGCAGCAACAAGACTTGTGTGGACGATGCTTGGTGCAGCATCAGGCTGGCTTCCATCTTCTGCCATCTAGAATAGAACCTGTCGAAACCCCCTACCCATCTGTTTATGTGAATGTCAGGATAGTGTCTGCGTTCAGCGACCTTGCAGTGGAGGCACAGTAAGTGTAGCAGCCCTCATACAACCGCCCAGGGTCAGAATAGAAAGAACCGAGGTGGAGCCGGGACACTGTCCGGTGCGGGTCGCGGCGCGACTTGTTAAAACAATCCTGCAATCACAACGGCAACAGCATGTGCTCATCAGACTGGGCACGGCGCGAGGAGTTCTGTTGGCGATGGGAGAGCATCCCCCCCTGAGCCAAGTCCCTGAGCTCGCTCAAGCCAAACACATGATTGGCCAGTTGGGGCATGCAATACAGATTCTGCACGCATCACAGGAAGATAAGGATCCAGTGTGTCAGCAGCTCCAGCACCAACTGCAGGTCACGGCAGATCAGACACTCATACTCATCCATGTCAGAGTCAGACTGGATGGGACGCAGTAGTGGGCAGGCGTGACAACCTGGACTAGGGGGGTAAATCTTGCCTGTGTTTTTTGTTGGGAGAGCTCAAGTTCACGCACGTGTTATGAAGCGCTTCCGCTGCACCCTGAATCCGTGCGCGTGTGAATTCATTACGAAATTTGAAGCACAGTACTAACTTATTGGCTGCGCCCTCTGCATGAATAGTTTTCATGACCGACTTCACATATCTATCCCTGTTGATGCAAGTAGCCAGCCGCGAGCATGAGACTCCAGTTGCAGGTTGCATGTCGCAGGTTCAGCCTTGTAAAACCCCCAAGCAAGCAAAGTGCGTAGAGTACCTAGCCGTAGCCCCCGCAGGCCCCGATGGAAGCCATGGACAACCTCACCAGGGACCAATAGGTGTGGATCATGACTTTCATGGTCATCGCAGCGGGCATGCCGTTCTGGACGTGCCGAGCCTGCCTGTCCGGCAGACTCAGACAGCTCCATGCAGGGACAGCACACTGGGCGTGCGCCAACTGGCTTGAGTGGACCACTCCTGGACTTGGACATGGTTCCGGGTGCCAGAAAAGCCACCACCCAGATGCTGGAAGCTGCGTTGGAGGGCATGACAACGGCGACCTAACAGGCGGTAGGCTCGTGGGCAAGCAGCTCGTGGCCACTTACAGGCTGCTTCAGAAAGGTCTCCCTGACCTAAAAACCAGCGGAGAGAACCAGCACGCAGAGGCCAAAAAGATGTTGCTCAGACACGTTTTGGAAAAGCTCCTGGAGCTGACCAAGCTCCTGGAAACTTTCAAAGAAGCTGTGACTGAACTCCGAGCTCCTTGCATTGAAAGCTCTACCATAGGCAACAACTGCAATAGGCAACGACTGCAAGGCAATTCTCTAAACAGGGAGGACTACTTCCCTGCCATGCAGCAACACATCATAGCTCTTCAGGCCAAGGCCTCAGGCCAGGGCGTCGGTGCCAGTGACTGTGCAGCCTGTGCCGCTCCTCCACTTCAGCGTCGCGGTCACTTGGAGGGGTCCTCAAACGGCCCAAGCTGATGTGTTCGTGGCCCGGTCGGCAGCACCTGCGCCTGAGATGCTGCTACAACTGGCCATCCAGCTCATGCAGCAGCGTTCGCTAGTAGTCAATCAAGAGAGGCTTGTAATTCCCACTCTTGCGTGTGCATGGAATTTATTGCTTCAAGTGCATGTCTGACTTTGCGTGTGCCGCAATTTGTTGCATGATGTCCTCTGCATTCAAACTGCATGTGTGGAATCCGGTGGAAAACTCCACTGCATGCACGCTGAGCAGCAGAATTCAGTGCATTGCAATTTGTCTTCAATGCACGCACAGAATTTGAGTGAAAGCATGATGGCATGAAGCTCTGAGTACTTATTATTTTGGGCTTTACGGGGCTTTGTTGCGGCGAGGTCACTTCTGTGATTCGACTTTCTTGAACTTATGAATTAGCTGCATGGTCCGAGTGGGAAGCCTCCTGACAGCTGCTGTGATATCATCGAACACAATGGTATACAAGCATGTAACATATGTAACATCGGCAGTGTGCCCACAGACAAGGCGTAAGACCTTCATGTAGACCGCTTGCAGCCCACAACAGGCAGCCACCATGTTGAAAGTCGGCGTAGCAGTGACAAGCGGTTGAGTCAAGTCAACCCACAGCAAGCATTCCCACCGCCGCGTCCGCCCGACGTCCCACAGAGTGGTGGTGCTGGCTGATGCCCTGCGTGATGCCGCTGCCTCTGCTTCTGCCCTGCCTGCCTGCTGATGATGATGATGATGATGATAATGATCTGCTCTGCCTGCTATGCTGCCAGGGCCGACCTGTGTCTGAGCTGGAAACCTCTTGTTGTTTGTGCACCTTCCGGTTTGGCAGAGTTGGTTTTTGTTATTCTGTATTGGGTTTACTTGGAAGTGTTTTTGTTTGAGCTCCTGAGCCGTACACAGTGAGCCATGGACAGAGTTGAGGAGCTGTGAGAAGTCTGCAGTCCAACTCTGTATGCGCAACCGAGAGCATCAGAGTCAACAGCTTCGTATGCGGACTGGGCTGTGTGGTGAACAAACCGGAAAGCAAGCCCGTCTGGATGCCTGAGCCCTTCTAGATGCCTGCATTCCCTGGGTTGCGGTGGTTGGTTACAGCTTGTGCCAGGGCCCAACGACTCTTAAACGAAGCAGAGGCAGGCCACTGCCCAATGTGGTGGCATGGTGGAAAACTCAAACAACCGGCTGCACTGCATGGCCTCATGATGCCTCATGGAGAAGTCATGATTCTGGCATTTGGGAATTGGGGAATTCGGTGACTGCAACACACAGACTGGTGGTGCCTGATCACAAACTGAAGTGATGAGGTGCAATGGTCACAGCTTCCGCCAAAGCTCAGTGACTCCTAGGTAAGCAAGATAAGCTGCACGGCATGGAGACTTCTTGAATTCATGAATTCTGGAATTTGGGCATGCGGTGACTGCATGGCGACTGCTACTGGCTGGTCGCAGCGTCGTGAATTCGGGGCTGGTTTCGACAAGTGAGCTGCATGACTCTTTTTCCAAAAGCCGTCTTGCTGGCGGGCAGTGGGATCCTCCTGGTGCTGAATTGAGTGCTGGCCAGCTAGCTGAGTGAGTAGGAAGCTAGCTGTCCCTCAGGGGTAGCTGCCTCCCGTCAATGGCCTGGTACTGCCGGAGCAGAATCTCGCCGTGCCTGAACTGTTGTGCGATGCGCGAGTAAACCTTCATGTTTCGACGCGACAAAATTAGTTCAAGCTAGGCTGCCGGGACTGCGCAGCCTTGCTGTTTTCAGTGTTTGCGCAGGAAATCAATCGGCACAACAAGCCAAGTTGCCGGGACCGTGTCAGGACCACGCAGCACTCCAGTTGTCCAGGCCTTCATGAGCTTAGTTTGGGGTGGCCCCTGATGAGCACGCTCGGGCAGCCCCCAGCCTGACAGCCAGGCTGCTGGGATTGCACAGTGTTGCTGTTTGCAGTGACCGCAGGAAATCCACAACAAGCCAGGTTGCTGGGACCGCAAGGACACCCCGAAGTCGGCAAACCCGATTGGCGACAAGTGCCAACTGCCGAAGAAATGTCGCCCAAGGGCCTGGAGCCCGGCGGCAGCGATGGGCTTTGGCCCCGCAACCAAAACTTTCGAAAAAATCTCCTAGAAAGAGTGCCGGAGGTGGGCCATTACTAGCCTACACGTTTGACATGAGTAAATGAAGTCTTTCATCAACCTGAATTGCTTTGATGAAGCCCAAGACAACACAGGAAGATCAGCGGGAAGTTTGCATCACAGCCTTCGTGGCAAAGCCTGACCTGCGTCCCCAGCACGCTGCATTTTGGCTGAGCAGAGTGTGCACTGCCGTAGACGCCATGCCCAACCCGCGCGTTTTCTTCGATGTGGAGATTGGCGGGCGCTAGGAGCCCCAGGTTTCGGATGGTGTTATTGCAGTTATTTGCTGCTTGAGTTGGAAAACCTTGCTCGAGCATGAAATTGGGGTAAGGAACTACTTCACGCACGCTGTACTTAGCGACCTTGCGCCTGATGTGTGACTTCGTGAATCGATGCATAGATCAAGCCTCGACGCCTCGATTTGCCGCATGATTGCGGTTGCTCGCTACCGTAACGGCATCCCCTTTGCTGCATTGCGCTCTCAATGCTTTGGCCACCTAGATTGGAGAAACGTCGCCTCGGATTGCCTCTTCGTAAGCTAGTCTGTGGTCTTGATTGAGCGGAGGCCCTGGACAGAAGAATGAATGAATAGGAATCTCCGGAACAATATGTGGTTGGTTCGAATCGAATATTAAGATTGTGAAACAACAAGTAAGAATTGCTGCTCCTGCAGTAGTCTCACATCTTCTTTCCATCATTTCTAGATTTCTTTTAAAGCAAGTTGTCCTGTCAGGAGAGAATGTTCTGTACGGGGTTGGCTGGCAAGCAATGATGTCTACTCGCGCTTAAGCACAGTGGCAAGGGTTTCGATTTCTGGGCTTGGCTCATCGATGCCCAAATTTAGGGTTCACATGTACTCCTGAAGAAGAAAAGTCAGAGCCTGCAGTGAGATGAAGACTTCTTCATACGCTGCCTCTTAGGTAAAAAATGTGTTCTAGAACTCTAGGCGGCCGTCGCCCATACAAGATTTGAAAATGGCGGTGTGGATGTTGCTGCAATCAAGAGTTCGGATTCCGTAACCTACATCAAGTCCCACTCCTGAGGCATTTGTGATGTGCGCCTTGTTGACTTCTTTGGACCAAGAAAAGCATGGACAATAATTGGATGTCTCATGTCGAACCTTACCTGCTGGATTGCCTGTGTCTTGCAAGCTGCTTGCATTGAACGGTCCTGTACAATCGGCGGCGTGCGGCAAAGCCCGAGGCCCAGCTGGCCGCATAGAGATGGAGCTCTTTGCGGAGCGAGCTTGAGCCTGCCAAGCTTGTACAGAGAGCCCTAGGTTCAAGCATGTTCAAGCTCTCCTGCAGGATACAGTTCCTAAAACCGCTGAGAACTTCCGTGCTCTTTGCACTGGCGAGAAGGCCTGTGGTGGAGATTGCGTCTCTGAAAAGAGCGGAAACAAGGGCCATGATTATCTGACGACACGGTCAGAAGGGTGGAAAGGCACTGCGCTGCCTGAATACCTGGCAGGGCAAAGGGCGTTCTGGGAAGCCGCTCCATTACAAGGGGAGCGCGCGCCCACCTCAGCACTAGCTGGCCATGCAGCTCGTGAGCACACCGGCCTGCTGTCAACCACCCCGCTGAGGTTTCACCGAGTGATCCCAGACTTCATGTGACATGGACTCAGCTGCTGGCTGCCGCTGCTGGTTCGACTGAAATCTTCTTGCTGGACGCAGGTCAGGGGGGCGACTTTACCCGTGGCAACGGCACTGGCGGCGAGCTGCGGCCCTAATTCGGAGTTTTGGTTCATCTTGTTCCCGCATGTTTCCCCGCACTTGTTGAAGACTCAATCCTGAGGTCTATCTATGGTGAAAAGTTCCGCCCGGATGCCCAACGCTGTTTCCACGTCCATCCAGTGCATAGTTGCATCTATGTAAGCATTCTTCATACAGGTAGCAGGATTTGCATTGGTGGCTTGGAAACCAGTGTGGAGACGTGAGAGGCAGTAAAATGAAGTTTGATGGGGATCAGAAACCTTAATTCGATCATGTAATTAGCGTGACTGCAAGTGCCATATACCGAAGTATACAGAGTTCCATCTATGCGGGTAGAATGCCTCTGAAGCTCTGGAACTACTGCAAGTTCCTATACCTGTAGCTTCTGGAAAGGTCTAGCTGCTCAGCTGCTGTATGCTGCAGTATGTGCAGCCTTTGAGCAGCTCCCCATGTAATTTCTTGCATCTGCAGCCTTGAAAAGCACCAACGACCGTAATGTCCTGTCTGCAGCATTTGGGAGCTCCAAATGTCGTGAAGAGCTCAAGTTCTTGTCATTGTAGAGTATATTCTGTATTTGCTCAGTTCTAAGAACAAGCTTCGAGGCTGACGTTGAACGAGTCGCTGTGAGAGAGAGAAAGAGAGAGAGAGAGCTCAATTTCTTGAATTTGTGGTCTCTACCTCTGTAGTTCATTTTGAATTGATTTTGAGCATTTTACGGATCCTCATTCTCAATTCTTTTTCCCCCAGACCGAATTCGAAGAGTATTCGGCCTGCCTGATTTGCAATTCAAGGCTGGCCAAGCCGTCAAGCCAAGTGGAAGCCAAGTGTTGCAAGGCGACGAGAACTTCAAGCACAAGCACACAGGACCCGGAATCCTGTCAATGGCCAATGCTGGGTGAGGACCTCAATCGTTTCAGTCCCTTGCCTCGGCCAGGCGGATCAATCCGTACCTCTCTGAAACTGAACAGCAAAACTGATTGCAGCAAGCTTGTTGAACACAAGCTTTCACTAGCAGAGGCGTTTAGGGGGGGTGGGGTGTGTCTGTTAAAACCCTAGGGGACAGGTAGGCTTCTTCTTGTGCAATAAGCCACACCCAGTGTGCCCCTGCAACCGCAAAACTGAAACAGGATTGGCCAAAACTTCATTCGCATCTGAGAAGTGCCCATTACAGGTCAACAGCTAAATCCCCACGAGCATTTATTTTGACATACATGTGAGGCCAAACACCAATGGCTCTCAGTTCTTCCTGTGCACTACCGCGACATTCTAAGAGCCGGAAGGGCCCAAGAGGGTGGGGAGGCAGGCGTGACCATGGCTCCAGAAGCTCAGGCCACCCCACACCTGAACGGAAAGCACGTAGTCTTTGGCAAGGCTGGCTCAGGAAAGCAGGGACGGAGGCTGCTTGGTTGTTGCTGTTGCTAGGTGGTGGAGGGGATGGATGTTGCGCGGAGCTCAGGTTTGAAAGTGACCTGAGGATTGAGATCTAAAGGTTGTAGGAAAGGCTTTCTAACCACATGGACCATCAGGATACGAAGATAGGCCTGCACGGAAAATCATCACCGCTCCTCCGCTTCTCTCCAGCAGTGCCTAGGCTCTGTCCAGCATGGGCCGTGTCTTGGCAGGGTCCTGCATATGAGTCACGCCCTGGCCAGTGGAAAAGCACCTCCCTTGGCACACTTCACAAGCACCGACTTGAAGAAACCCGTGGTCACCCATTGCAGGCGACAAAAGGAGCGGCCTCGACCCCCCCAGATGCCCTGGCCCTCTTGCTTTCAAGACCAACTGCCATTGCAGATCAGCTGGACAAAACTTAGAAGGCTTTCCAAAAGACTGCCCATGTAAACACAGAAAGGAAACACAAGCATCACACTGAAGCAGAGGACTAGCAAGACCTATTATCACATAATTGGTGGCATGATTTAGGGCCTGCGGCACTGGCCGGCCTGGCCGCCGCCCCCTTGCCCACCCAGGTCTTGTTACCTGGGATGTTTTTTTAGGTTTTGAAGACCCTGTTCTCTTTGCTTTAACTCAAAGCGGCCAAGAGTGGGGTCCCAATTGTGTGAGGAAGATCAGCTGCACAATTGGGACCCCATTTCGGCTTCATTGGGACCAGGAGGGGTCAAAAACCCAAGGAAAACCATCAAAGATGACTTTAGACACGG
>CAJNIZ010008627.1:0-14410 GCA_905231905.1 Symbiodinium pilosum
CTACATGGACCCCAAAAGCATGTAAAATAATGGCCTTTATGGTTGTTATGCTTGGTTTAGGGCTATTATTTTACATTTTTGGGGTTTAGGTAGGCCCTAAAGCCTGTCCTCCTCGAGTGTCAGGAGGCGGCCCGCGCGGGACTGACGACCTTGGCAAATGTCTAGGATGATTGCATGATTTGGGCTTCGGGTTTAAGATTTCGGATTTTGTTTGTCTTAGGCTTTAGGATTTAGGGTTTAGGATTCAGGGTTTGGGTTCAGGATTTAGGGTTTATGTAGGGTCTGAAGGAGGGAACTACCCACACAATAAAGACTCGAAATGTCTGTATCTATGTGTGTATACCCCAATGATCCATCTAGCTATATAGTATATACTTGTGCCCTAAAGTAATTTGATGGGAACCCTCTTGGGCGCTAAGTGTGTATGTATGCATACATGCAAATATATCTTCTTGTTACAGGTACATGGACCCTTCAGGCCTTCAGGATATACATCTCATCCGTACATATTGCGCATATACGCATGTCCCACCCCGTGCCACAACCCTAAACCCTACACCCCCAACCCTAATCCCTAAACCCTAAACCCCCAACCCTAATCCCTAAACCCTAAACCCTTCAGGTGCCCCTCATATTCCCCATCCCTTCAAAGACGGCTTGGATGAGGGGTTCACTCCCAGGCTCCTTTGCGGTTCCTCATTATCTCGGGGCTCTATACGGGTAGAAGTTACACCCATTTGGGTCCTACCGCTTATGGGTTTAGGGCTTGAACTTTGGGGCTCGCAGTCTACGTACAACAATATCTACTTTGGGTCCTAAAGTCTATGAATAGTGCCTACGTTGGGCCATTTGCATCTGTGTCGCAATGAATATCATGCGCACAGCAATTCTGTAAGGGATTACCGGTGCTACAGGGTCGAAAAGAACCATACAAGGACTCTGAGCGCGTTAGTTGGACGGATACTTTGTTCATACTGAAGCTCAAACAAGAGCTGTGTAATCAAGGCCTTAGACCGGGAGCCTCAGAAACTCGGAATTGTAAGAAGGTATTGCAGTAAGACTCATTGATGAAACACATGACTGGTGACCACTCAAGGCACAAGACCTGAAAGCGTTGGCCATCAAACAAGCGCAAACATGATTCACAAATTCTCCCAAGTAAACATGCAACCCAAAGAGCCTGGCAAGAACCTGTCCTTTAAAAGGTTGTGTGGAGGACTGTCAAACTTACGGTCCCGAATTAGGGATCGTAGCAGCAAGGAACTTAGAAAGTCCCTTTGGGGAGGGGGTTCATCAAGCCTATAATCCTTAAACCCTACACCCTCAGAACCATAAACCCTAATCCTTAAATCCTGACCCCTAAGCCCTGAATCCTATGGTCAGTTCGTAGCCCTACATAATCCCTAAACCCTGAGCCCAGGCCAACTGGATCAAGGTCTGCCTCAACGCTTAGGACCCGAACCTTCTGCCAGCCAAAGGAGGAAGTCTGCCTGCGCTTTGGGATTTAGGGTTAGGGGTCTGGAAGTTTACGGTTTAGGGTTTAGGGGTTTAGGGTTTAGGGGTCTGGGGGTTTAGGGTTTGGGGGTCTAGGGTTTAGGGTTTAGGGCTCATTCCCAAAACTAGGGTCCCAATTTGGTACACCTAAATATTAGGCGCCGTAATATACTCTTATCACCAACAGGGGCTTATGATTTTGACAATTACCCACTTTGGGATTTAGGGTTCAATGTCTTGCTATACTGCTCCAAACCCAAGAATTGAGTACTTGGGTACTTGTCGTATAGGTTTGGGGGAAGAGAGGAAATTTTGAGTACTTGACCCTGCAGGGTTGGGGTGTAGGCTTAGGATTTTAGGGTCTGGGATGGGGCTATTCTGAGATTAATGCGCTACAGGTCCTTAATCCTGGGCTCCGTTTGTACTCTGCCCTTCCCTAGAATCACAAGGCTGAGGACTATGAAGTTCAAAGTCCCCAGGGGCAAATTTGGCGAACAGCAACTCCTGATTTGAAGTCTTAGTGTACTGACCCCTCCACCCTGAACCCTAGCCCTTGACCTCCACACCCTAAATCAGGCTTGGGATGCAGTAGCGGTGTAGGATGTCAAGGTTTCGGGTCCAGGCAATCAGGTTTACTCGTATGCAGATATGGTAGTTTCCCAAAATTAGGGGGGACCCCAATATAGACCCAAATATATTATAGTCCTTATTATAGGGACCCAAAACAGTACCCCTAAACCCTAAACCCTAAATCCCTATATGTGGTCCAGAAGCAGAAGCTTACGAACCCTTAGCCCTGACTTGGTCTTGACCTACATGAACCCTGACCTCTAAACCCGACACCCAAAACACTAGACCCTAAACTATGGGTTTAGGGTTTAGGGTTTAGGGTCTGAGTGGCCCTGGAACTACGATCTTTGAACCCGGGCACCGACTGCAGGCATAAATATGATTATAAAGACAGAATTTCCAGGGTTGGGCAAACTTAAGCCTCTAGGCCCCGTAACACCGGCCCACAAACGAAACCTCCAACCAACTAAACCCTAAACCCCTATACCCTACACCAAGCATTTCAACGCTGAACGCTGCATGTCTACGCCAAACATCCCGCAATCCATACGCACCAAAGCTAAGGCTCAAGTATCCAAGTAATGGGGGGTTAGGTCCTCAATCGTATAATCGGCTGAACCTTTGATACCCCAAACTGTTATGGTATGGGTACTTGGACCTTTTGGGGAACCTAAGCCCCCCAACCCACCACCCTAGACGATCCCAACTTGAACCTCCCAATAATCCCCGATTTTCCCACATGAAATAATGGGGGTCAGGGTTATATAAGGTTTTGTAAGCAAACCATGGGGGGGTATATCATAGGGCTTTCGTAAGCATTTTGGGACTGCGAAGCCAGTGTGAACCCACCTCTGGGTTCCAGCCGTCAGGAGGACCCTGATACCAGTTTAAGTTTTCGGGGTTTAAGAGCGTAGGATTCAGGTCTAAGGTGTAGGGGTTAAAGTTTAGGGTTAAGGCTTCAGGGATTAATGATTAAGATTTAGGGGTTTGAGTCTAGGGGCTTAGGACTCGAGGCTGCAGGATTTAGGTTTAAGTTTCAGAGCTTAGGGGTTTAAGTATGCAGGGGCTTAGGATTTAGGGTTTAGGGATTAAGGTCGAAGTGCCGGGGGTTTAAGTCTAGGGGCTTAGGATTCAGGGTTTAGGGATGAAGCTTTGAGATTTAGGGGTTCAAGTTTAGAGGTCTAAGATCTAGGGCTTAGGGGTGAAGATTGATGTCTTAAAGGATAAGGTTAGGGGCTTGGGATTTAAGGTTTAAGGATTAAGGTTGAAGCTTTAAGGATTGAGTCTAGAGGCTTGGTTTTAGGGATTAAGGGTTAGTTTAAGGTTTGAGGGATAGGTTTACGGGCTTGGGATTTAGGATGGTGGTTCAGCGTACGAAGTTGACAGCCTATTGATTCTAGTTGCTCCATATGTTTTCAGCGGGCTACGTTAAATGAGCCCTAAACCCTCAACTCTAAACCCTCAACCTGAACCTTCGGGATCGCATGGGCAGTTGCTTCACATGGATGGGATACCCGGATACTCCAAGTCAAGATGTCAGCTCTATGATGCAGCATTCTCTCCATGCTGGGTTCAGGGTTTAAGGCTCAGCATGTAAGCTACGAATCGAAGTTCCAAGGTTTAGGGTTTGGGTTTTAGGACTTAGTCCTAGCCCAGAGCATCGATGTTCAGGACGGCATTGGCACAAAAAAGCTGAGCATTTTCAGAAGCCCCAGCAGAATGAACCCTACACCCTAAAACCATAAACGCTAAACCCTGAGGCTTTGATGCAAACCATAACCTGCTAGGTGAAGCCCATTTAAAATGGGCATCAACATGTGAGCAGTACATACACGAAGCCGACCTGCATGTCCATAAGTAGATACGTTGAGGCCGAAGTATTAACGTTTCGAACACTCGCATCCCTGAACTTCTGAGCCCCTTACCTGAATTCCCCCAAACCCCAACCTCAAGTCTGGGCTCCTAAGCCTAGAAAGGGTACAGTGCAGACTTTCGCGCGCACTTTTCAAGGGAGTTGGGCACCTGGCCCTAAACTCTAAACCCTAAAGCATCTATCTGATTACTGTAAGCCGTCAACTCTTGCACAAAGGATGAAAGCCTGTCCGTGGCGCTGCAGCTGCAGCACCAGCTTCAGGCGCAACACTGCAGCATCGATTCCTGTCTCACCTGCAATTCCACATTGGGTGTGTCCACAATAACTGTGGACACACCCAATGTTCGGGTGTAAGGCTTAGGGATTTGAGTTTAGAATTTGGAGCTTAGATTTGTCCAGGATGAAGGGGGCTCTCGCAAAGATGTCGTTCCTTCGCAATAGGCTCACAGCCGAGGAAGCGGTAACCCTGTGCGCAAACAACACACAGTACCTAACTCCTCAGGGTCCCCGCATCTCAAACAACCGAGCTCGCAAGAGTTCAATGTGCACTCAAATTTGCGCTTCAGCACCCTGACTCAGTGTTTACATTCATAGGTCCTATCAGTTGCTTTATAAGCGCCCCATGCCCCAAGTATCCTCAACACACAAGATCCCAGTCACTACCTTCAAATTATGAGCGGATTGCATGCTTTGGGTCGCAATTGTTCTGGGCTGAAAATGTCAGAGGTCTCCGCTGAATCTGTTGCTCACGGTCCGCGTAGACATGTTTAATTACGCATCATGATTCTCTAATCTTTGCGCTTTTGCTTTATACAGAAACTGTTCGGTTGGCTCCGTACATCCACGGTACCCTTCCTTTATCTCACGCTTTTCCGATGCAGTATTGTTCCAGTGCCTGTCCCTTATCTAACATAATGCATCTTTCCTGCGCCATCTTGCTTTTCCTTATTCATTCCACATGCTGATCCAGAAATGCCATTGCTATTGCGGAGGCCGTTCCCTGTTCAACTCCTATGTCTGCTTTTTGTAAGCGGAACGCCGATGCCAAAACATCCTCCTCTGTGCTGTAATATCCCATTCTGGATTGTACACCCATGTATCATGTATAACACTCGGTGCCTTAATCGGTCCATTTCCAAGCTTTGTGGGCTCTGTATCTCTACAGGACTGTTTTGGCCGAGACTCCCATCATCACTGGCTGTGTCAGAGCGGTTGCCCGGATGCGAGGTCTGGCCAAATTCAACTTCCAAATGGTTGCGCGGTTGCGGCTTGGCCTTCTGGAGCACCCCTCCAGCCCTTGCTCGAGAGTGCGAGGAAGCTCCGCCTGCGCCAGCGGTCGAATGTGCTCCTGTGTTTCCTGTTGAGCCTGCTGTCGATGTTGCCACATCCCGACTGCATGTGCTCCCTGCTGTCGATGTGCGGCATCCCCTCGCAGCTCTGCAAGGCGCAGCCAGCGCCGGCCGCCGCGGGCAACTGTGGTCGTCGAGTACTCTCAGCTGCAAACGAAAACGAACAACCCAGGCCCTCTTGTTCACCGAATTGACAACAAGCTACATGGAGGAAATAATCGCGGGATCTAAACTTCTAAATGGGAAGCGTGAGTTGATTTGAATATTATCATCTTTTCGAATATCATGTATTGGTTCTGTTTCTGCGTCAAATTGTGGCTTTCACCGTCGGCCTTGAGAATCTTTGAACGAGGCCGAGACATGATCTTCACAAACTCAGAAATCGGAGGTCTATGGAGATCTTAAGGACCTTCTAGGGTGCATTTTGGTTCGTGTACTTTAAGTACCTCAGGCCCCCCAAAACGGGGTCCACATCAATTAGGGCTCATGGTTTGAGCCTTGGAGCAAGCACACTGTCAATGCGCAGACGCTGTGACTCTCAGACAATTCTTTCTTTGATATTCCATGTGCTTTATTAGTGAGGCACTCTAGGAGCATCGTTGCCAGTCTGGAATTTCAACAGAAGTGTGATACTGATACAGCTGACCCAAGAACCCTGAATGAAAACCTTTGGGTCGAGGAGGGTAGGGCTTCTGTCTCATGAAAGGCCTGTTCCGGTATCACGTCATCACTGATTTTGCATGGTACTGTTCATGAAGGAAATCCCGTACCACCTATGTACCCTTATGCTGTATACAAACTTACCTCCATCAGGAGTAGGTCCACCCATGGACAGGGCTTTGATGGAGCCTCGCAAGCATGCCGTGATGTCTTCCCAAAGGAGGCACCTTGGCGAGCGTGTAAGGTTCTAGCTTGGGATATGAGGGAGCACCAGCGTATCCATAATGACAACCAGGAATCGGCTACATGGTATTACCTGGTCATAGTCTGGTTTCCCTACCTGGCAAGGATTTAGGTTCCTGGGTGTCAAGTACAGAACTTGTGGTCTATCCAAGCTTGGGAATTACCCACTGGACAGAGAGGGGTTTGGATGTCAGTTAAAAAGTGACAGCCAACTTCCATGGAGGATCTCATGATCTGTGGGCAGAGACAGGAACGCATGGCATCTAGCCGTGTTGGACGGCCCAGATGAGCCCGAAAACTGCATCGCGGTCAATTTATTCTAAAACGTGCACCATGCTGCCGGTGGATGCAGGGAGCCATGACTTATGTTATCGGGTTCGAGGCGGTATCATATGTCAGACAAGTCAGAAAAGCCGAGAGGGCGTTTTTAAATAGGATGCACGTGACAAAGTATAGAAGCTGTCTAGGCAGGCTTTCAGGGAGTATAGCTGAACACGATTTCAGATGTCATTTCGCGGATATGCAGGCTAAATAGGGCTGCAGTACCCAATGCGCGCTCCCCGCAAGGGCTGCATAGTGTAGCTATTGAGGAAAGGTTTGAATACCCCAAACACCAGCTTCGAGTTTAGGGTTTAGGGCTTTTAGACCTAAACCCAAATCACAAAACGCCGCGAATCCTACACTAGCTGGGAGGAAATCTTGCACCATTCTACATACCTCACGGGGGGATCCTAAGCGGTGCAAGATTGCCTCCTTCCAAAAACCCTAGACCCTACCTGCACCACATGGAACCGTTTCCAGTTCATTTTCCGCTGGTTCGCCAATATTGGGGGATCATAACCGATACACCTTGAATCCTAGACCCTAAGCCCGAAATGCTAAATCCTATCTCCTAGACCTTAAACCCTAAATTCTAGACCCTAAACCCTAAATCCAAGACCTTATAAACCCTAAATCCTAGACTCTAAACCTAAATCCTAAACCCTAAATCCTAAACCCTAAATCCTAGACCCCTAAGCCCTAAATCCCACAAAGGTAAACACCAAGCATCCTGAGGTTCCAACTCTTCCGGCTCGCTAGGTGGACCTGAAACCATGCCTCAAAGGTCAGCAGACTTCTGGGACCCCAAGTCTACATTTGAGGGCTTCAGGGTTTAGGGTATAGGGTTTAGGGTATACAACCCCAACATTTGTTTAGCAAATGCTTACTTTGTTCGGGCCCTGAAATCTATGAATGTTACATCATGGGCCTCTAAAGTGTAGAAATGATAGAGACATAGAGCTACTACAGGAGAAAATTAAGCCCAACGCCTTTGAGCCCCCTATGCCATACGCCCTACACCCTAAGCCCTGAACCCCCCTAAGCCCCAAAATTTTAAGCCCTACCCTAAACGCTTTCATGGCTTCGAGGTTGTTTGGGATCAGGTGTAAGGTTCAGGGTTGAGGGCTTAGGCTTTTGGGGGTCTAGAGGGTTCTGGGTTTAGTTTAGGGCTTAGGGCTAAGGGTTTTTGGTTTGGGCGCTTCTGGCGATTAGATAGAAGCTGGTGTTTGGAGAGCAACGGCTCAGTACGTCTTCTGCCACATATGACCCTTTGGAGGGAGACCCCTAGTACCAGGACTGGGTTGCATGCTATTGATGGGGGGGGGTATTTGGAAACCTTCCTAGACATTGAGGAAGGGATAAACAGAAAGCCTTCATAAAAGCTACAGACAAAATTTCCCACATAGCTGATAAACATGCGGTCCTTCTGTGGGATATGGACTCTACAACACTACCCGAGGGACCCACCCATAACGCTCCTATGGTGAGCCTAAATATTGGCAGTAGCTGACATATTTTAATTCCCAAGGGATCCAAATAGCCCCATGTAGGTAATATTTACAGACTTTAGGGCCCAATGTAGGTATTATTTACATACTTGGATCCCGATGTAACCCCTATATGTATTAGTATATATATATATATACTCAGTTTCCATTTCATTTTCCATGTCATTTTCCATTTGATTCTCCATTCTTGGAGATAAAATCCCTATATACTCCTTGAAAGGGATCTAGGGTCCCCATTTCATTTTCTATTTTCTTTTCCATGTGATTCTCCATTATAGGGGATAATATTTCCGAGCATCACAAAGAGGTGTAGCTCCGGTCTGTTGTACCAGATTCACTTTCAGATTTGCAGGGCTGAAAGCAGGACGTAGCAGCCATGACGTAAGGTTCTAAGTCTGAGCCCAAGCAAAAGGGCTATGTGCTTGAAGTTAAAGATACAGTTTTCTGCCAAACCGCTAGTACTACAATATTGGGTGGAGAAAAGAACATCATCTGCAAGACCCTAGGAGAAGGCTTTGGGGCCCGTACGAAAGCTTTGGTTCTTCCAACAAGCTTCATCAATTCAAGAGGCTAGCCTGAAAAAAACAGCTACCGACAGCTAATTACTTACTCGGCAGAGAAATTACAACGCAACTACAATTGCTGGAGGGCCATTGTCGCTTCTCCTACGGGAGGAGGCTTACGTTAACCAATAAATAGAATACATCTTCATCACTATCTATGGAAGGGACTCCCCAGGTATAGTAAGCATAAAACTATGTTTTCATGCACCAGCGGCCCAGCATTTCCCCAAAATCACCACGTGCCGGGGTCCAGGCAGTGCACCACGCCCCCGCACGCCTCGCCTAGGCCAGGGGCCAACATGAGTTTTTCTTAGGGAGAAGAATTTACCCTAAGGATCCAAAAAAAAACAATGTAGGTAATATTTACAGACTTTAGGGTCCAATGTAGGTATAATTTACATACTTTGTTCCCTAGGGTTGGGACTAGGGTTTTGGGTGTACCGTTTATGGTCGCGGCTTCAGGGTTTAGATTTTTCCTCCGGTAGAAAGCTAATGCAGCCTAAAGGGCCTAAGTGTCTAAGTATCAAATGGTTTGGGCCCAAGTTCCTGTCGGCTATCTATATGTACATTCTCTGTAAATCTCTAGCCACACCCTGCGCCGAATAGCTGATTAGTGTACAGTGGCAGCTTGAACCAATGGGAACGTTATCCCTGTATAGCCCTTGTCCTATAGCTTGTTCTACTACAGGCTTATGAACATGAAGAGTCTATGTTGATCCATGGAGCATCACATTCACCTGCCACTTTTTACTTGTATAATGCTGCACACCCGAGCTATGCTCGAACTCTGTGCGATCGGGATTCTACCCTACTTGCCAGTAGAGCTATATCCCTGTACTCTACCCATACCTCTGACTGTAAGACTAAGGCCAAGAGGAGCCCATCTGCAGTTACGTAAACCCTGAATCCCTGATGAACTGTCATGAGGAGCCCTTTCAGAAACTACAGGTATTCCTATTGTTTGGCTTTTGTCTTCGGGTTTTGTTTCTGGAGGACTCCTGTCTATGCCACTCTGATATGCCGGGCGCTGATACAACAAATCCAAAACAACGCCCCGAAGGCATGTAGGGATGCCTTCCAGCTGTAGAATTGAAGATAAGATGTGTATCAGCCAGATGGCGCATAAGTTTGGGATGTTGGAACTTGGCTTCAGGGTTTCAGTAAGGTAAAACGGAGCAGGTTTGAGTGGATATAATATATTTAACTGTAGCTCCAATGTCCCGCAATGCAGCAGAAATGCTGAGGGCATGGCAAAACATCTGCTGTGTTGTGCGCAGTAGCATCAGCTGAAGCCTTGATGCAAAAAACTAGAAGCCTAATCCCTGCTGGTTGCGACCTGAGCCCCACAAGTACGTAGAACTGCAACTAAAGGATGTTTGCCATCATTGTATCCACTGCTGAGGCCTAGATAGTAGGGAACCAAGGAAATGCAAATGAAAAAGATAACTGCTACGTTCATGAAATGTATATAGGGGCTACTACAGGGACCCATTCCTCCATTCCCTGTAAGCAACCAGTAAAAATCGATGCCTCGTGAGTGGGTTCGCTTACCAACCCCCTATACTTAAACCCTAGACTCGCTCTGAATTCGCCTTAGTTAGCCTTAACTATCCAACCAAAAAAACCAATGACGGATGAATTCAAGCGGGTTAGTGCAGCGGCAGCTAATGAGGGACCCCGTATGGCACGAGCACAATCATAGGCGATAAGTCTGATTGGAACTGAACATGGGCCCCTTCTACACTATAACGACCGCAGTCTTGAAAGCGGCTCCTTGTCAGGTTCCATGTCTGTTTAGGGGCATGAAAGGTTGTTGCCAGATACTTACAAACAGACTCTTGGTATTATGATGTGAAGGGTCTGAGCAGACAGGCAGTCAGGGTACCCTCACTATCAGTCATCCTTTCTGGAGGGTTCCTTGAGACGCATGACACAATCCCAAATAGTCCAAGCATCTACGCAAAGGGGCTTGGGGTTCTAAACACAAAGCTCCTCATAGCTTCGTGTGCCAAGAACAACCATACTCTTGTGTACCTGCATCCTTGCGTTAAGTTATTGTGAGTCAAGTTGCGGGTTCCAATTATAACACGGCCCGATACTTTGGGGTATCCAAGAAAGGCGGACCATAATTTTTCCATGATAACTATAATCCTTATGGTGGGAACCCCAACAATGGTACTGAAATCTGTCGAAACCCCGGCTACTGCTCAGGGCTTGGGGGGCCTGGACGTCTCGGAGGCGAAGCCGACGCATGAAATATGTTGTACATGAACAGAAAAGCCCCCTAATAGGAGTCAGGTATAATAATCCCTAACCCAAGGCCCTAAACCCCAAAAACTGAGCCCCCTAAACCCTAAACCTTGAACCCTAGATCCTAAACCCTAAACCCGAAACCCTGAACCCCTTGAAAGCTGAGAGCTTGACTCTGCTAACCTCGAGGGAGCCACCAGAAATTCCATGGAGTTGTGGAGGGAAAAGAGCTGATGCCTAGTCGTGAGGCTTTAGGAGCGCTGTAGGCTTCATATAAGGTAATATAGGGCTATATAGGGTTGATAGGGTTATATAGGGTTATATAGGGTGATAAGGGAAAAGCAAATGAAAACTACAATTTAGGATTCAGGGTTTAGGCTTTCGGGTTCAGGCTTGGGGTTCAGCGCGTAGGTTTGAAGGTATTCCTTGGGAGATTGCGTGCAGAAGCGGGTCCCATTTTGGGACGTCCTTATCTGCAGAACAAACTTGGAGATACCTTCCGGGTGCTGTCATTCCTAGACTTAGCATTGAAACTTTGGCGACACCAATGGTTGTGCTGCGCAAGTAATCTATTTCTGTTTTGAGTCCTTCGGCATCTAGCTGAGTTCGGGGGACTTAGAGTAAAACTTAGGGTCTTTATGGCTTGTGACTTTAAACTCAACAGAATTTTTCCATGATTGGGATGTCGGCCACACTTCTAATGGTAGCTTTGTGAGCGTGCATGGGACGTTTTGGCATTTTGGCATTAAACCCTAGATCGGAAACCAAACCCCTAAACCCTCGATCTCTCGAGTCTCGGGTCGAGGTTCCAACCCAAGACGCCGCTTCAAATGTTCAATCCATGGCGAGAAGAGTCTAGGTACCTGATAATCCTATACTTAGCTGTTCGAAACCATGACTACTACCCAAACCCAAAGTGCCTAATTATTGGGTACTTGGAGCTTCTGGGAAATGCAGGGCTCCTAGTATAGCTTCATGTCAGTAATATCTTAAACCTTCGGAGCCCAACTAGGTACTCTTCCAAGACTTGGAGCCCAAAGTGTAGGCCATTTTGAGGCAACCTTAGAGCCTTGAGGGCTTTGGGATGCTTTGGGCTTAGGGTGTACAACCCGAATTCCATGGTAGTTTCCCTAAATTACTGTTCCCAAAATGGGGGAAATTGATATAGGGCCCCGTATTATAATGGGAACCCAAATATAGGACCCCGTATTATAGGGAATTTAGACCAATACCCCCATACCCTCCTCAGCTCTTACTTTTGAATGGTACCCAGACCAATGGAATCATACCCGAAGTGCCGGCCATGTGGCAGCAGTCCACGAATCCGTTGAACAACACCAGTAAAATCCATCTGCTTTGACAACAAACCGTTATTCAGTGTCAGGAAAGTGCCTTCTTGTTTGAACTCAGCATAACTCAGCATCCAAACTTGAAGCGCACCAGAGCTCTGTAGTGCGAACGTTCGCACACATAACCTCCAAAAGGATCTTAACTATCTCTAGACTGCAGTACGTACTACGTTTTCTACACTGGGAATAGGTGATTTGGTTCAGGTCAGTATGCCCTAATAAGTATTCAGGAAGCTGTGGGTTTGAATCCCCCCAAAATCACCTTCCACAGAGAATTTCATGTCAGAGGCTGGGGAAGTGTTTAGGGGATATAGGTACCCATTCGGGTAACATTAAGGGTATATTGGGGACATATTAGGATAATGGAAAAGAAAATGGAAATTCCTATCTAGGGTTTTACTTTGGGTGAGAGCGATTTGATGGTAGACGTCTGGTCAGGCCCGGTAGCTACTTGTCATCACTACTTCACTCGTGGAGCCTTCAAACGGGTTTATGGTGTAGGGTTTAGGGAATAGTGTTCGAAGACTAGAGTTCCTTCATGCCACGGCTTGACAAAGGCTGATCCCTGTTTGGGGTACCATTCATACTCAGGACCATAATATACAGGGTACCTGAAAAGAGCATCACTTTAACAATCCCCCAGGGTCCCTAAACTCCAAACTCTAAACCCGAAACCCAGGATGTGGAAGCCCCGTGCCTCTGCTCCACTCGCAGGGCGTTCAGCCAGACTGCATCGCCACGTTGCAGCTCCACTCCCTGGAAACCAGGACATGATGGGTAATTTTCTTAAGTTCATACGGTTGGTTGTCAGACGCATGGCCTCTTTCTGGGTACCCTAAGTGAAGACTAGGGGACGGGTTATATTTGGGACCCCCAAAAGCCACACAACTTTCACAACCGGCCCTGGTAGTTTGAGGGGCTCTATAAGTGTTGATTGGTAAGTACACGGACATAAGGCAAGCTAATGAGTTTCCTTCCGCTTGGGAGCTGAAACTGCCTGCAGCTGTCAAGCAACTTTCCGCACTAATCCCGCAGCAAAGGATTCGATACCTTCAGGACCTTAGGGTCTGGGATCTAGGGTTTATCCAAGATTACCCAAGTGTACAAGTTCGATAGTCGGCTTTGTCATCAAGATGCACGAAGAAACTCTGCTTTTTCAAAAGCGACAGAGACGGCGACGCATGTCATAGAAGGTGTTGCGTGACGGGGACCTACATAAGCTCCCATACTTGCGAATGTTTCCAAATCAGGGACCCTAGGAATATGTGCTGAGCAGATGAAGATTCGCAGGTCCCCATATCGGTTATGTGATGAGCATGTGGAGACAGCACCGGCCCCTGAATCCCAAACCTGAAGCCCTACACCGCGAACACCCCCAACCTTCCCAAACCCCAAACCCAAAGCCTAAACCATCAACCCTACAGTCCCCCTTAAGTAGATAGAATCTGGGGTATATGGGGATCCTGTTATAATATACCCAAAGCCATATTCTATCTTCTTAAGGGGGACTATAACCCTAAATGCTGTGAGCCTTTGATGGTTGGCTCTAGAGGTTCTGAGTCCTTGGCGTGCAACTTATAGACAGCTATATCTATATGGGGGTTTCCTGAATTTAGGGCTACCATTTTAGGTGTGTCAACAGTAAGGATTAAAATATTTTGGGGCCTATATTAGGGTCCCCTATTTATGGAAACTACTGTATATTCATCTACAGAGATGCGTGTAACATATGATTGAGCTCGCCAAAGGGGTGTTTATGTACAACTTAGTTTCTCAACCTGCAACCCTGTACCCTGGCTTGAATCCCTAACACCAAAACAACGAATCCATGATGTATAGACTTGGGCCCCGAAGTAGTGGCCCTTGAATGTACTCTACGTTCTATTCTTACTATGTGCCTACATGCACCTTCGGGGAATCCCCCAACCCCTAAACCCTAAAGTCTGAACTCGCAACCCTACACCCTACACTCTAAACCAGATCGAACCCTAAATGCTGAAGCCTAAAGCCGAAACCTTCAGCCCTGAACTACGAGCGCCTGAGCAGTAGGCCAGGGACGCTCCGCTAGGGAAACCAAAACAAAGAGCTCCCCAAGATCGCCCTTGTTAGGATTTAGGGTTTAGGGTTTAGGGTTTAGGGTTCAGGGATTTAGGGTTTAGGGGTTTATGGATTTAGGGTTTAGGGGTTTATGGATTTAGGGTTTAGGGGTTTATGGATTTAGGGTTTAGGG
>CAJNIZ010008628.1:0-14408 GCA_905231905.1 Symbiodinium pilosum
AACAACCGACCAGAAGAAGGCATATAGGGAAGGATTACCACGTCCGGGTTCAATCATGATCCTTACGCGTGGCTACTTCACACAGCAAGAAAGGCGCACTCACTCTGTTTGGCACGCGCTGCTTGGAATGTGATTGCGTCGGTAGGAGCAGTCATGTAACCCCCTGTGAGAGATGGTGAAACGACTATGCTATGCGTAATGCACGCCTGCGGGTTTAGGAAGCCTGCGGCTGTAGATTCGTGCTATAAGCTACACCTGCGGTGCGTGAATGCTGCACCTGCGGTGCTTAAAGGGTGCGGTGGGTGGGTAAGCAAAATGCTTGCTGTTTGAACCCACGCTACAGGAACATGAAGTGTCAAGCAGGCCGACGTAAAGGACATGTTAAAACATGCATGACAAAAACAATATGACACGTTCAATCATGATCCTTACGCGTGGCTACTTCACACAGCAAGAAAGGCACACTCACTCTGTTTGGCACGAGCTGCTTGGAATGTGATTGCGTCGGTAGGAGCAGTCATGTAACCCCCACTTTAGGTTTCCAAGCAGCTCGGTGTGCATGCACTCAGTCCCCATCCGCGTCCGGGGTGCTTGGGTACCTGCATGCAATGAGCAGCAAAGGTGAAAAGAGGAAACTTGAAATCAGCGTGCGGCTGAAGGTCTTTTGCTAAAGCTTCTGCTGAGAAAACACACTGGAAGAGCGGTCTCTTTTTTCTGCATGCGAGAGTCACGGCGGGCGCTGTGCTCTTTTGAGCTCGTCACTCCAGGCTGCGTGCTGCGGATGCAAGGTAGCTGTGCCTCTGGGAGAGGCCAGTGCTGAAAGAGAGACGCGCTCTCTTTCGTGCGTGCGATGTGCGAAGCGATGAGTGCGGTTGCGGCTGAGCTCATCTGCCCAGACGTTCTTCTCGCCTGCAAGGTGGGTAAGTGCGAGGCGGACGTTGCTGTGCGCGGACCACTCTGCGACTATTTTAAGAAAGCCACTCAAAGGCTCTGAGGTGGTGAAGAGACGATTGATGCCTGACGCTGCGGCTGTGTTGTCAGATGCTGCGGGCAAAACAAAGCGAAAGTGCTTGGTGCGCATGCGTGACACTGCGGTCATTGCGAGGGCGAGTTGTGCGATCGTCTCGAAGCATGCTATGTATGCTTGGGCCCTCTTTGTGAGGTGGGGCCAATGCTGCCTGACCTCGGTCCGCCGTCGTCGATGGCGTGGCTGGAGCACGACAATATCACGCTCCTTCGGGAGCTGTGCGCACACGTCGCACACATCGCCGCATGCAACCACCAAATGGACTACTACAAGTCTTGGGCTTTCTGCGCAAGCTTTGCATCCATAGCCAGCCTGGCCAGCACATGCAGTCATCCAGCAGGCTCCCACAAGTCCATCGCAGGACTCAAGCAGGGAGGAATCTATGTTAGTACCCTCACCGCAGAATACCCACCTAGCCTCGCACAAGCCTTGGCATCTCTGATGCAGCCCTTCTGCACTAACACCGGCAAGCATGCAGTTCCACTTTCGGAATTTGCCAACTTGCTGCCGGAGCCAGTTGTGCACAAACGCCCTCCCGTCTGTGACGGTGCTGGCATGAACAGCGCAGCAGACCACACAAACCCTTGCAAGTCAGGCCCCCTAGAGGACGTCGCGCAGCATTGGCAGGCATATGCCACGCAACAATCCATCACCTCAGACCTTGTCTCGCACCTCACGCAAGGCACTGACTCCCATCCGCTGACTCCCCAGCAGCAGATGGACGTTGCGGAAATCGCGCATCGGTGTCTTCACCCCAGCTGCACATCGCACGACTGCCTGCTTGTCTGCCCCGGACAGCCTTTCCGCATTAAACTCTTGCAAGCATTTGCCGCACGCACACAAGACCCAGACAGCAATCTGGGCACCCTCACGCACGAAGGCTTTCCAGCAGGCATCCTTCAACCAATACCCTCATGCATGCAGTGGCAGCAGCGTCAACAAAACCTCCATGACGAGGACCTCGATGATATCCATCTTTTGCACTGCCAAGGCAACTGGACGCAGGCATCCAAAAACCCTGGGCTCCTGCAACAGCTCCTGGCCCAGGAGATTGAGCACGGCTGGGTCAAACCTTTCGCAGGCGATCGCAACGCAGTCTCCCGCGCCTGGCCAGAAGGCTCAGCCATAGGCAAGCTCAACATTGTCACCGCAGAGGGGAAAGAGCCGCGCCTAGTTTTGGACAGTTCTGTCTGCAATGCCAACCAAGCATGCACTGTGCCGGAGAAAGTGTCGCTCCCATCCAACTTAGACGTGCACCGCACTTTCAGCCATGAGGACAGGTTTGGGCAATGGATCGCACTCTCATGGGACTTTAAAGCCGTGCACAAATCCATTAAAGTCCATCCGAAGGAGCATGGATGCCTCCTGTTTGAGGTCGCAGGCAAACTGTACCACTACATTGTTTGCCACTTTGGCACAAAATTTAGCGCATATTGGTGGCAAAGAGCAGGCGCACAAATGCTCCGCGTTACCCACGCACTTCTCAGCACTTTCAGCCACCGCGCATGGCTGTACGTCGATGACCTTCTTGCACTGCTTTGCAAGCATAGCATGTCACAGCAAGTCACTCTCATCACATTCTTTCTCTCCGCAATCAACGCTCCTATGAGCTGGCGCAAGGCACAGCTCGGGCACGTGGTAACGTGGTGTGGCTGGACGCTGCGCACCGACTTGGAGGCATCGCACCTAGCCAGGCAAGCTTGCCAAACTGCAAGAGCAGCTCGAAAGCCTCGCGCGCTCCAAAAAGCTTCCACGCAAACACCTCGAAAGGGCCCTCGGTTTACTCATGTGGGCAACCAGCACTTGCACCCATTTAAGGCCATACATGGCCCCGCTGTACAGGGACCTCCACAGCGGCCGGGGCACCCTTCACCAAGTGCACGCCAGAAACACTCGCACCGCCCTACTCGACGCACTGTCTCCCCAGGCAACCATAGCCAGGCCATCGCTAGGCATGTGGCACAGTGGGAGCCCAGCCTTTGGAGGTGGGCTCTCAAAAAATCTCTTGCAAAGCAGATGTCGCCCGCATTCCTCCTTCACACGCACCCCAGTGGATACGCCTCGCCGACCCACCCAGGCAGGAAATACACCTCCACAATGAAAGCCGCTCCGCACTTCGCTGGCTCTCCTCCTGCTTCTCGCACGACCAGCTTCGCACAGTCAGGCAGGCGCCGCAACTGCACTGTCTGGCAGCCGCAGACGCAATGGTGGAGGGGTCCACAGTCGGCATTGGCGGGTGGATTAGCACTTCACAGTCTTTCGCATGGTTTTCAGAGCAGTGGGACATCATTGCTCAAAGCCTGCTTCACCGGATGCCTCGCGCACGCAGCGAATGACTCTGCGAGAGCGTGCATGAATTTCTTTGCTTGCGTCGACTTTGCTTTGCTCCTCTGCAGAGAGGCCTGGAACCCCGTCCATGTGGTCTGGAGTGCGTAGGGCTTTGGGGCCCGGCTTGCGCAGCTTGAGGCGCGTGTATTCTTTGCAAGGCAGCGCGGACCAGAGGACTCCTATGAGTCCGCTGAGTGCGATGCGGAGCACTATGCGATACTGGGTGTCATCCAGTACGTTGAAAGTCTGCCCTGGTGCGAGGTCAAAGGGTGCGAAGCAGTCTGCGTGCAGCGCCTGCATGGCTTTGGACAGAGGTGCGTGCGCTCCTGAGAATAGGTCAAAGAAAAGCCTGAGAGGGGTGCTTGAACGGTGCTTGCAACTGCGTGAGTGAGGATGCGAGCTTGAGCTGCTTGAGGTGCTGCTGCTGGATGGGCTGCTAGGCGAGGCGGCCGGCGCAGGGCTTGGCCCGGGCTCTGGCTGAGGCACGGTCGTCAGGAACCCTAGCGGTAGGCGGGTTAGGGTCTGGCCTACTAACCCCTAGTGTGTGCGTGGGCTTTGTCTGCGCTGCTGGCTGCAGTGCTTGCGGGACTGGCTTGGGTTCTAGCCGAAACACGGGGTTGTTGTTGGGAACCCTAGGCGGGTTAGGGTCTAGCCTACTCACCCCTAGTGCATGCGTGGGCTGTGTTTGTGCTGCTGGCTGCGGTGAGGGAGAAGGCACTGCCGAGGACTTGCCCTCACTCAAGGCCTCTGGAGTTTGTCAGGCGGCGGGCGCGGGTGCGGCAGGCTCTTGCTTATCTGGCCTGTCGGAGTTCTTGAAGCGATGCGAGGATGCGGGGTGACGTTGCCCGCATGCCTGCCCGTTGGGGAGGCGAACTGCGCAGAGATGCGCGAACTTGCAATTGCGATCATTGCACTCGGTACGGTTGTGAAACGCAAACAAAGGGTCTTGTTGCCATGCTTGAGTTGCAGGTTGCGCATGGCTTCTGTGAGCGCGGAGACCTTGTTGTCGTCTTTGAGCCTGGTTTGCACCTTGCCACCGCCTTTTTTGCCGTTGCCCTTGCCGCCTTTGCCTTTGCCTTTGCTGTCTCTGGAGACAGGTGGCTTCGCGCGAGGTTGCAGGAGAGCGCGCACGTCTGCGCGTACGCATGTCATTTCATGCAGTGCCTCGCCCAAGGACCACCCTTCAGAGTGCAAGCTTGCTATTTCGTTCCAGATTTTGCGGTCTGCTTGCAAAAGTTCATGCGTATTGACAGTGCCCAGGCCTGCGTCGGCTGTAAGGGTTTGAGTGCAGATATCCAGTATCTTTTTGTCAAATGCTTTGAGGGTGGCGAGGTGCGCCACGTTGCAGAGTGCGATGGCATTGCGAAAAATCTGCTGTGTGCGTGCAAGCCATGCGGGGCTGAGATGCGCGCGGTCGATGCTGACCTCTGGGGTCTCATCAAAGAGTGCGGAGCTGACCAGCTGCGCCACTGTGCGGAGCGTGAGTGTAGCGCGCGCCTCAATTATGTCCTGGTATTGCTTTTGCGACATGCGAAGTTGCCAGGGTATCCACTTGATTGCGCCTTTTGCGGTGAACCACTGGTGCACCAAGCTGAGAAGGCGGATGCTTGGCATTGCGTCTGCGTCCAGGTGTTCGCCTGGATAGTTGGAGCGAAATGCGGTTTGCATGCGTTGCACGGCCTCTGCATCTAGGCGAGGCGGCGCGTGCTCTGCCCAGACATTGCTTGCGGGTGCGTTGAGTGCTGGTGCATTTGGAGATGGCGACTGTTGCGAAGTGGGGCTGCATGCGTAATGCTTGCATCTGTCCAGGGCCCTGCGAAGCCTTGCAACTGCTGGGCTGTGCTCTGGGTCTGCGACTTGCATGCCTTCCCAGAATTCTTGGGTCTGCTTGCCCACAAAGGAATTGAGATCCTCGCCGTCTTGATATGCGTATGCGAAGTCTGCAATCCTCGCCGTCTTGATATGCGTATGCGAAGTCTGCAATGCTTGCGATGCCTGTGTGGAGGTCAGAACTTGTTGCAATGCCTGCGGAACCTGCATGGAAGTAAGTAAGGAGATGAGCCCGTCTTGGGAATCGACATCTAGGGGGCCGTCCATGGCTTAAAATCAAAAACTGGGGGTTTCTAAGTTTGAGCTGACAAAAACTGCAGTGCGACCTGGTACAAGCCACTGGCGAAAACTGTCGCAGAGCGGGATGGAGGAGTCGATTCTCCGCTTCAACAGTGAAGGGCAGGGACCTCACGAGTGTGGTGATTTGGCAGACCGTCAGGTTGTGACCGTTCAGGACTGTGCAGCAGGAGTGCCTTGCATTGCCCCATCGCCCCAGCTTCCCTCACAGGGTGTGCAGCATGAACATCATGAGGGCAGTATGTTTGCAGACAGTCAGGTTTCGACCTCTCAGGATGTTGCAGCAGGAGTGCCTTGCATTGCCAAAACGCCCCCGGTTCCTCTGCGAAGCATGCAGCATGAACGTCTTGACTGCAGTGTTTGCGCAGACAGTCAGGTTGCGCCCTTTCAGGATCTTGCAGCAGGAGTGCCGTCCATTGCCGTGACACCCCAGGTATCTCCACAGGATACGCAGCACGATCTTTCGAGGTGCACTGCGTTTGGTGACAGTTGTGTTCAGTGCACTTGTCATTTCGACCTTGAGCATGAGGACTGGCAATATTGGCCTTGGTCAGGTCCAGCCTTCACTGCTTTGGGTCTTGAACAGTGCGCCTTTCAGGAGCTTGGCTCGGGTCACCTTGTCAACTACTTCGACTTGGAGCATGACGATTGGCAACGTCTGTCTGTTGCAGTGAGCCACAGGTCCAGCGCGCAGGTGCAACGTCAAGGTGCCCCAATCCAGGACCCATAGGGTTTAGACCTCCCGTCCCGTGTGGCATTCGTTTGAGCGGTGAGGGCCCTCCCCTGTTCCCTCTAGGGTTTAGACCTCACTGCCTGTGCATCCCAGCTCGGGTGTGCCAGTTGGCGCTACTGTAGACCCTGCTAAATATGCCTTGGGCCACCCATATAGGGCAGGGTACACAGTGTTTTCGGAGGCCCAGGCCAGCTTGCAGGTGCTACATCAAGGTGCCCCGATCCTGTGCCTCTAGGGTTTAGACCTCCCGTCCCGTGCGAGCTCATGGAACTGAGTGCTGCGGGTCTCAGGGGCGCCGCAGTTTCCCCCCCTTAGGGTTTAGGATCCCTAACCCGTGCGTTTGTGAGCAAGGTGCCCAGGTTGGGGTAGGTGCCGCGCCTCTGTATGGCGCCCCTCCCCCTTTGTGCTCTGAGGAGCTCAGGCCTGAGCCAGAGCGCTGAAGTTGTCCTTCATGCATTGAGCAGCCAACTTTGTGCGTGCCACTGCCACGACCACTTTCCCGTTCATTGTCACTCTACCCGGGACGGGGACGCTGCTGGTGGTAAGGAGTGGCCTTACAGCCCCGACAGATCCACTGCATTGCGCCCTTGCCCTTGCAACGTTAAATTTCGATGTGATTTCAGCCACATGCAACATTGCCACCTTGGTCTTGAGGCGTGTGGTCGAGAGCGGCGTGGCTGCCCCGAGACATCCACTGCCTTGGACCATCACCCCACTCGTGGACCTTCGAGCCTGTCCGAAACGACCGCTCCGGACACTGGTGTCCCTCTCCGATTTGGAGGAGCCAAGCATGCTGGAATGGCAAAGGCAAAGGGGCCAATGCTACCCCGCAAAAGAGCAGCGCGCAAGCAGAGCCATCTGCAGGCACCAGCAAAGGTGGCCATGGCAAAACAGGACGTGGTTCCCGTGTCGTCCTGCTTCAGGAGCCAGCTGCTGACTCCCAAATTGAAGGGTGGTTCAGGCAAAACCGGTCGCACCGACCGGGCGGCCAAGCGCCAGGAGCCCGAGCCTGCAGCCAATCCTGGTCGCAAGGACGCGGCCTCCGCTGGAGACCAGGATTGGCAACGTGTTGGCCGGAAGGGCAAGTCCAAGACTGAGGAGCCCTTCTCGTTGCGTTCCCAGGACTGGGATGCTCCCATCATGGAGCCAGCCAAAGTGGGCCGGCCCTTGATGCGTTGGCGTCCACTGCTGTTCTCAATTGTGTGGTCATGGCCGATCAGAAGCAGATCGAGACTGTGCAAACGATGCTCAGAGGCACCACGAAGGCGCATAAGGCCCTGCTCATCTATCTGCATCCTGAGGGCAAGACGCGCATTCCTGGCAAGGTTGGCAACCAGCTTGCATTCAGACAAGGTACCATAGCGCAGGTTCGCAAGTCCACCACTGAACAATGCCCGCAGCCTGTGGGTATGCCGCAAAAAGGGGTTGCCATTAAACCCATTAAGATGGCTGTTGTGTACTTCAAGGTTCCGAAGGTGCACTTGTCCGAGGAAGGTTGGAAGAAGTTCAGCTCACAGCCGGCGCGCGCCGCGGCGGCTTGGGCTGCCTCCCATCATGTTGCTTTAGCCGACAGCTGGGGATGGGTGGAAGAGAAGCCCAAAGAAAGCAAGTCTGGTGTGCAAATGTTGGGACTTGCGAGGCTTGCTGCTGCAGACATCACCTCGCTCATGGCCATGTCCGGCCAAGGTGGCATCTTTGTTGACGCTCCGCGTGATGTGATTAGGTCCTCGGTTGAATGGCTTGAGAAGCCAGATTCCGAGTCTCCTGCGGCGTTGTTGGAGCGTGCTCTTAGACTTGCTCCGGCTTTGGGTCTTGCCGTGCAAGGCGGGCGCATTGGCCTGCGCCAGTCCCGTGCTGAAAACCAGGCTGCGCAGAGAGTGTGGCAGATCCCGCGCGTGCCTTCTGACTGGAGCCCGGCTGAGGTCCGAACAGTCTTGGCCACGGGTTTTGATAAGGTCACTTTGATCAATTGGCGTCGCCAGGGCACCGAATACACCTACCGTTTTCGGGGCACGCGTAGGGATGGGGATCGTGATCTGGTCCCGTTAGTGGCCTCCTTGATTGATGCTGCTGGAACCGGCTTCAACCTTACTATGTGGGCTTCGGTTGCACCAACCAAGGTCGCTGTCACAACACGTCGCATGGTCAAGCAAGGGGCCATGACAAGTGTGGAATTCGGGGCCTCCGTCCTTCAGACTAAGCCGGTGCAGGTCTGAGGTGGATGAGCAGGGCAAGGAAATTTCCCCAGCCAAAAAGATTGCGGCTGAGCACAGGGAGATTCCCAAGCAATGTGAGTTGCACAAAATGCCGGCCGACGGGGCATGCTTTTTCCACGCAGTGGCGAAGGGGTTGCACTGGCTTTCCGGGCCGAAAAAGGCCGAGTACTGCCATAGGCAGCTTCGTGCTCGTGTCGCGGCGCACCTCAAGAAGTATGCGTCAGAATACATACAGGAGTGGGACGGTCTCGGCCCGTCACTTGAGAAGATGCGCGAGGAGGCTGCCGCCCCGCAGGAGGCGTTTGAGAGGTACCTGGCAGCCATCGCTGGCGAGTCTGCCTATGCCAGCGAGCTCGAGGCCCGGGCGATCTCCCGAATTTTCAACTGTTGTCTTTGTGTGATCCCACAGGATGGCCGTTTTGCACCCATGCTGTTCCGGGAGAGTCAGCGTTCACGCAGCATCGTCCTTTGGTACACTTCCAAACACATTGACTTGTTGTTGCCGTCCGGAGATGCCACAGCATATCATGATGACCTCTTTCTGCCTTCGCCAGGTTTTGTTGAAGCTACGAAGGCCAAGGGACGGGCCCGCGTTGTCAAGTGGTGTGCTGATGGCTTTGCCAAGTGCCGACTTTGCCCATGGTCTCGGCCTTGCACTGACCCTGCCAAGGCCAAGGAGCTCCTGCGTGGCCACTTCCGTACGCTTCACAAAGGACAGACGCCCTCCGGCCTTACGCCCATGAACTGCCAGTTGCCCTCACTTGTGTCTTGCCTTCAGGATGGGCCTGCATGGTGGAAGTGCCCACTGTGTTCAATGGGCATTCCGTACGAAGCCGGCGCCCGGGCCGGCGCGCCTCGTGTGGCTCGCGACCAAATGCTGCACAAGAGTTCGCGCCATCCGCGGGTCACGTGGGTTAAGTGGCGTAAAGCCATGTATGGGCAGCGAGCGGATAAGACGCGTCAAACCAAGTATCGCGCGCGCACGGCCTTTAATCTGCAGTGTAAGCCTCATCTCCTTGCGAGATTTGAGCCCTTCAGGTGGCCTCGGCCACGCGGGGATGACCAGCAGCAGGCTGTCAAGTTTGTCAAGGCCTGGGTTTGTCTTAAGTGCCACGCTCCGTTTGAGCAAGACAAGGGTGCGGAGGAGCATGTCCCGAGCAAGTGCCCCACCACTCTCTCTCCCAAGAGACTCCCTGGCTTGGTCAAGCGCTGCGTGTGCTTGCCACCCTCAGGACCAAGTTTGAGACTAGCAAGGCGGCTGGCACCTACCGCCAACAGGGCCTTGCTGCGTTTGAGCAAGCCGCCTCCATCCTTGCCCGGCCCACGTCGCCGTGTTTCTGAAGGTGGGAACGGTGAACGCCGCGCATGCAGGCATTTGCATCCATGAGAGGTTAGCTGCCTTCCTTCAGGTGTGCCACCTTGATGTGATTGTGTTGCCTGAAGCCGACATCCCGGAGTGCTCGGCTGTCCGTTTTTGTCATTCTTGCAAGGCCTTCGGTCGGCACGCTTGCGTGAGTCGACCGCTTCATGGGAAGTGCAGGGTGGCGGTTTTGAGTTCCATGCCTTTCAAACAAGTTCAGCTTGGCGTTGAGGAGGCTGCGGGCCGCTGTGCTGCTGTCTTGATTGACTGCATCAATTCTGCCGGGGCCGTGGAGCCCATTCTCTTTGTGGGCCTCTACCTTGAGGTTGGCAATGAGCCGGCGGCGGCGGGTCAGGCTGAACACGCCCTTCAGCAGGCCCTCCATACAGGCTTCAGGTTCGTTGTGATAGGTGACTGGAACTTGCTTCCTGAGCATCCTGTACTCCTTGAGTATTGCGCATCCGGCCTTGTGAGCTGTGCGGATGAGTGTCGCCCTGGCGAGCTGCTCCCTGCCACTGGTCCGGTGTATCAGGGCAGTCGCCGTCGCAGGATTGACTTTGCGGTCCAACATTGCCAGCTTCCGGCCCTTCAGGTTTGGCATCATATGAGTGTGACGCGACTCAGCCGCTTCTCCGCAGAGGTCCCCGCAGGCGTAGCTGCAAGGCTGACCTGTCCCGCAGCGAGGTTGAGCAGGCCTTCGAGTCTTGGGATGATTCTGCGTTTGAGCATGCCCTGGCCGTTGGTGACACTGATGCCGCGTGGCGCATGTTATCGGATGCGGCTGAGGCCATCTTGTGCGATCAGGACGAATCGGCCATTCCTAGATCATTGTGTTGGCAGCCTTCTGCACCCAAGCGTGCGTCCAAAGCCGGCAAAAGCCCTGTGCGATCCGCGGGCCTCAGGGCCCTTCTGCAGCTGCAAGCCCGTTTGCGTGTTGCCCTGGATCGTGGTTGGGATGGGGCAGTGCGGCGAAGGATTTGCCGATCCCTCAGGGGCGTGAGGCAGGTTGTGCTTGAGCTGCCGTACTTTCAGGAGGTTGACGAGGTCATGCTCCGGGTGGTTTCGGAGCTTGCGCAGGCATACACTAACCATGAGCGGGTGACTGCTAAAGCCCTTTGGAAGGAGAGGATGCGGAGCAGTGAGGGTGCTGTCCGCAACTTTGTCAAGCGGCGTGCTGAAGCCATTCTGGAATGGGAGTCCTCCTCTGAGCCCCAGCCGTTTCCCTCCTCGGGCCATCACCCTGCTTTGGAGGTGGAGAAGCACTCAAAGGATTGGCTTGCCAAGTGGACGGCCCGTCCCTGTGGTGACGTTGAGGTTGTGGAGTCCATCCTGCGGGAGATCCCTAGCCTTCCGCCTTGTTCCGTCGACTTTTGCTTTGAGGCTTCTGCGCTACGGGCGGCAGCAGCCACCATGCGGACTCGCGCCCCAGGTCCTGACTGCTGGTCAGCTGACCTTTTGCTTTACATGCCGCAGAGGTGGTGGCAATGTGCGGCCAAACTGCGGTCCGTTGTCATGGACACTCAAAGGATCCCTAAGATTTGGCTTGCAGGTAAAACTTGCTTGCTTCCCAAGCCGAATGGGAAGTCACGCCCGATCACCATCCTGCCAATCATGTGGCGCGCAGGTGCCAAACTCGTGAACGGCCAGTTGTTCCCTTGGTGCGCTGCGTGGAAGCAAGGGTTTGATGTTGGGGGTTCCCGCCTCGTCCGTCGAGGATGCTCTTCAACAACTCCAGTGGGAGATTTCGAATGGCTGCCGGGCCGCAGTTCAACAAGATGTGGCCGGCTACTTCGATTCTTTGGATCATGCTTTGACAGCCAAGGTCCTTCGCCATCTCGGCGCTCCGGAGTGCTTTGTGCGGCTTTTCACTGCAGCTTGTTCAGGTAGCATGCGCCTTTTCTCACTCAGCGGAGCACTTGGCTCGGATTGGGGCCGTCCTACCCGTGGTGTGCCCCAAGGTTGCCCTTTGAGTCCGTTGATTTCCGCCTCCGTGACACACGCCTGGGCCTGTTATGTCCTCGGTGCATCCGAGGAGATGCACAAACCCGTGTCCGGCTGCGGGTACGTTGATGACCGCACGTTGCTGCTTAGGGCCAGGGGTTCTTTTGAGCACCTTCGAGCTGCTGTGCGGAGGTCTGATGCCTTTGATCGGGCCTTCGGTCTTGAAGTTTCGCTTTCCAAATGTGCAGTTGTTGCCGCGGCTGACTCTGGCGAGGCTCGGCTCCTTGCCGCAGACCTAGGTTACAAGCATACCCAGGTACTGGAATCTTTGGGTATCTGTGCCCCCTTTCAGGACGGTTGGGGACTCCTCAGATTCTCCTTGCGGCGAGTCACCCTTCGCCTTCGCCTCCTCAAGTGCGTTGACCTCAGTGCTCCGCAGGCCTGCAAACTCTTCAGGTCCCTGATTCTGCCGTGCTTTACTTGGGCCGCTGCCTATGCCTCGCCGGAGGCTAGGGAGCTAACTGCTCTGCGCAATGAGCTCAGGTATGTGCTCCAGGCTTGCGCTGGCAGGGATGCGGCGGCCGTGCTGCTTTACGAGGTGGCTGGCTGGCAGCTTGAGCCCAACTTTAGTATGGACTGTGCTGTCCTGCGATCCTTTTGGCGGGCCACCGTCAGCCCTAAGTGCTGGACAGAGCTGCTGCCTATCCCTGAGCTGAGAGGGTATGTCCTTCGTGCCCTTCCCCGCTTGTCTGACACGTTGCAACACTTAGGCTGGTGGTTGTCGGCGGACTCCATGACGGTCCAAAAGCTGGATGAACTTGGCAATGTCCGGCAAGTGCATGTTGGCTTCGAGTCTTTTCGCGGCCTTGTGGCCTGGCTGCGCCAGCACTACAGACACTTGTATCTGCAGAAGGCTGGCAGGGTGTGGCATCCTGCAAGGCGGGATGAAGAGGACCTGGCTGTGGGGCTTCGTCTCCAGACTCCGACCACGGATGCTGTGTTTGAGTTTGCTGGGCACAAGCTTACTTTTGCTTCAGCAGCGGGTGATAGGTACCTTGCTTTGGCCGCCTTTGGGGCGGGCAACTCCAGCTGGCACCTTAAATGCTGGGGGTGAGTTTGGCGTGGCGCATCCTCGCCATGGGATGCTTCACAGGTGTTGCAGAATAGCCAACGACCTAGGTGGCAACGGGTTTACTTGGTCGTGGACTGCGATGCTGCCATCAGGGCTATTGAGGGCCGCTCTGGTTTCGATTATGCGTTCAAGTTGAGGGACGTCAGGGACCTTCGCCGCAAGCTGAGTGGGGATGGCACGGAGACCCGGTTTATCTGGACTCCGTCGCATGACAAAAAGCCCAACTGGCGGCCCGAGGCTGATCTCTGCCCGCTGCAGTTGCGTGCCCTCAATCGGGCTGCGGATGAGGCTGCCGGGGCTTGCATGCATCGGAGATGTAGTGGCTCGTTGCGCCAAGTCAGGGCTCGCCGGGTCAGAGAGGCCTCTCATTGGGAATGCAAGGCATTGCAAGCAGTGGCCGCCATCGGCCAAGCATACCACGCACACCTCATAACCCCTGGGACGCCGGCCTCGTGAGGCCATCCTCAGGGTTTTCAAGCTCTAGCGGGGGCCTCATGCTTTGCCGGGCTCCTGCGCTGTGCTCCTTTGCCAGTACCGCTGCCCTACCTTCCACTTTTTCATTGTCCGCCTAACTGTTATTTTGCTGCCATGTTTGCATCCGCCTTTGTGCGCCTTGCTTTATTGGCCGCTGCCGGTGCCATGCCACCGGTCTCACTACATTGGGGCCCTAGGGTTTTGGCCTCTAGGGTTTTGTCCTCTGCCTTCCTGCCTAGGGTTTAGACCTCCTCCTGCTTTCCCGTGTTGGAGCTAGGTCCATGGCTGTAGTGGTTGCCTCGAGCCTTGTTGGGCTCCTGCATTCTGCACCTGGAGTGGGTACCATTGCCTGCCCATGCCTTTCACAGTCTGCCTAATTCGTCGCCTCCTGATTGCGCCCGCCTTCGTACGCCCTGCTTTGCTGGTCCGCAGCTGGTCTTCTCCCTGCTGATGGGCCGTGTTTGGTTCTGCCGTTGGCTTCCACTGCGGTGCCCCTCAGGCTGTTGTGGCTGGTGCTGAGGTGGGCACCTCCATGACGCTTTGACCTCTGATCCGTGATCTTCCACATCGCTGTGCTTCTTTGTGGCCCATGTTCGGCGACTTCTACCACCGCTGCTGTGGGCTGCTGCTTCTGGCGGCGGCTGCTTCGGTGGCGTTCGTGAGAGGTCCCTTGAGATCCTATGCTGACGGGACTCGTCTGGTGCTCGGGGCAGCTGTGCGTTCTGCTATGCATTCCTGCTCTTGGACTACTGCTGTGGTGGTCCCCAGTGCCGCTGTGGATTTGTTGTGCTGCGCATGCCAATGAGTATCAGTACTAAGGAGGGTTTGCCTGTATTCTACTTCCTGTACTGTGCTTGGAACGGCTTGAGGGACGCTTCCTTGGCTTAGTTACACCTGCTGTCTTCATTGATCAAACCACTTGGTCTCTTGAGTGACGCGAGAGAGCCATGCTTGTTCTCTGGAGCCATGTGGGTTCAGGAACGTTGGAGTCGAGTGATCATCGTGATGTACGTTGATGATCGTTGCCGAATGTGCTGAGGCTGAAAAGCGAGTCCTAGACACAATAGGGC
>CAJNIZ010008631.1:0-14399 GCA_905231905.1 Symbiodinium pilosum
AACGTGCGCGACAGACCATTAGAATGATACGTTCCCAAAATCAGGGGAATCCAATATAAACCCAAAGTATTTTACAATCGTTACTATAGGGAACCCCCAAAAGGGTACCCCAAATTTTGGGAAACCCCCTACATATACTTCGTGCTGTGGAGGGGCCAGGTCGACCTCAGCGGAATTGGTGTAGCTTGAAAATTCTCCTGAGGTCCCTTTCTGAGGATGTAGATGTCCAGTTGTTCTACCACGCCATATGTTGGGGGACTGTTATAGGGGGCAGTGTCCAACCCAAACGCATAACAGACACTGGGACTTCAGTCGAAATCTCTCAACAATGAATCTACATAGGGTTTCCAGGGTTCCTACACAGTAGAAGCGTTGGAACACGCGGTTTAGGGTTTAGGATTTAAGGTTTACTCCAAGACCCTAAAGAATGAAATGTGGCATAAATCATCCTGCTTCCATGTCCCAAGTTACTGTGACTTTGCTGCAAGAAGGACCCCTTCGTTTTCCCTCGTAGTCCTCACATATCCCAATTGCCCGTATAGAAACGAACTTTTGGAGACATGCCCATATTCTCTAACTACCCAGACCCCCTAAAGGATCCAAAAAATGGAACCCCCCCCCCAATATGAACCCATTACGACATTGGGGAAACTAGGGGATTATTGGGGGTTCCATTTTTTGGATCCTTTAAGGGGTCTGGGTAGGGGTATTGGGCTTCGTGGGATGATCTTGAAGTTTTAGGGAGCACTTCGCTGCACTGGCCGTCGCCGAACCTCCTTTCGAGGATTTGGGGACAAGAGGCTAAGCGTTTAGGGTTTAGGGCTTAGAGTTTGAACTTTCTGGGGGCTTATGGCCCTTAGCGAATCACGGACTGACTCAGAACTTATGGACGCTTATATCCAACCCCTTTTTAGGGTACCGAATTTTGTGCACAGAAGACACTAGACATGAAGTTAGGTACCCAAAAGAAAGTCGAGTATGAGGGTCTAGGTAAAGGCTGGGGGGATGAGAGTCCAGGCGGTTCTAGGGGTTTTAGGGCTTAGGGTTTACTACTGTTTGCTTAAGAACCCTTAAAAAAATCAAAATCCCTATATTACCCTTATAAGGAAGAATATTTTTAGATTTTTGGGTTGTTCTTAAGCAAATAGTAGTTTAGGGTTTAGGGTTTAGGGTTTAGGGTATAGGTTTACTTTGCAGAGGTCCCTCTGATGGACGAGACCCTGCACCACTTTTGAATTCCAAGGGCTTAGGGTTGGTGAGAACCCAACTACTTTAAAACGCCTGCTGGAGGTTAGGGTTTAGGGGCTTTAGGGTTTAGGGTTGATCCACTCGGCTTCTGACCTAATCATGATAACTTAATTTGTAGATGCGGGGATGGATAATGACTTGTAGAGCTTTAGGGGGCCTAGATAACTCCTCTAAATGACGGACAATGAAGTGGACACTGAGCATATGTAAGGTTCTGTAGGGATTATGCTTACTATTCGTGACTATGTAGCCTCTACAGTGGGCTTCAGGCGGCCTCCAGAGCAAGGACACTCAGGCGCATAGTGGTCAAGGTGAGTAGCGTCTTTTTGGTGGTTCAACACAGTAAGATTATATTCCTTCTTTGAAGTACTATACCCCCAAAAAAGGATATAATCTTACTCTATCTTGAGTACCATAGTATCCCCGAATAAGATACTACTCAGGTGTAGGGGCAAGAGAGCACGTGTATGATCACAGGCTTCACGCTTTCTCAGCAGAAGGACCGTGAGGTTCCCCAGGGATATGTAGGTACTGTTAGGATGCTAAAGGCGCCTCCCCCTGAGGGCCATTTAAGGATAACTTGAGAAGCCCCAACATCACTCCAGACAGAACGTGTAAGACCAAAAGCGATGCAAAACCTTAAAACTTAAACCCTTAACAGCAAGGCGGCATTAACCCTAAACCCTGAACCCTGAATCCCTATAATCCTAAGCCTAAAACCTTAAACCCCAAACTCAACAGCCTGAATCCTGAACCCTAAACTCCAAAATCATAAAATATAGCACCTTAAGCCCTAAACCCCAAACTCTAAAGAATAAAACGCCTTAAACACAAAACCCGCCCCCGTAAACCTTGCACCCTGAAATGGTAAGGCTTCACTTTCGCAGTTTAGGGCTTATGCGAATTGTAGCTGATTTAAGGTTTAGGGTTTAGGGTTCAGGTCGGGAATGTTGCCCGGGTTTTGACTGAGCTTGCCCTTTTCCTTTTGCCCTAAAAAATTTGCACTTACCTGAGCTTGAAGGTTTAGGATTTAGGGTTAAGATTGAGGGTTTAGGATGTACACTGACCTAAATCCTAAGCCCTAAACCCTAAACCCAGAAAGTTGTATCATGATAGTCGGATGTTTCACCTTAGTTATCCCTTTTCCTGGATCTCGAGGCGGCAGGAGGCTGATGTTTAGGGCTTAGGGCCTCTTGTTAAAGGTTTAGGGTTTAGGGTTTAGGTTTAGGGTTTAGGGTTTGGTGTTTAGGGATTTTGGGATTTGGGGTTTTACCCTGAAGCACATCTGCCAGGGCAATGGGCAATACATGTGTAGGGTCGAGGCAGTTGAACTCTGTCAGCCAAAGAATACTTATTGGTGCTTTGTAGGGAAGAAGGGAATCTAATCCCTGTAGAAAAAAGTCCCTGTTTCCTACAAACCCTAAACCCTATATAGCCCCTATCTAACATATCCTCTTACTCCCTACTCGCATCAGGATTGGGACGCGGTTTAGGGTTTAGGGTTGGGAGCTGAAGTCTCCCAACGCGCCAGGGTTTAGGGTTTAGGGTTTCGGGGCCGGCATCAAAGAGTTTTGAGGACCCCTGGACTTACTCATGCTTAAGGGTGAGTGGGGGAGTGAACCTGGGGACTCTCTTCAAGGTTTAGGGTTTATAGGCCTCCACTGCCCATTAAGCGCCAGGAAGAATACCATAAACCTCAAACCCTAACCCTAAACCCTAAACCCTCGTGAAGCCTAATCCCCTCCCCCTAATATTAAGCCCCACTCCATCCTCCTTCATATTAAGGGCTTATGGTTAAGGGTTTAGGGTTCCAATATACTATGCTATAACACATTGAGGAGTATTTAATATTGGAGGGGGTGGGGGCGCCGGGTGTTAATATTAAGGGAAGGGATTAAGCCATGCAATGCGAAAGCTTGAATATCTACCCGCATAATCCGCTGAAACCCCCTATTCGAACTACAGTAATACGATACCTCTCAAACCCTATCCTGATCATGGAGGCGCTGCATAGAATTCCTACAAACCTCATGTAAACTAAGCTTCCATTTCCTGTTCCATTTTCTCTTGTATTCGGTTGTCCATGATTATGCTTATTTCCGCCCCTCAAAAGCCTTGCATAGCCCGTTCAATCCTCATGACCGTAGATTCCTTAACGTCCATCCCCAAAATATCCTCCCTAAACTAACCAAAAATGTCTGCCTTGATCCTCCTCCATTTCTTCAGCTGCCTCCTGCAGTCAGGGAAACTTAACATGGCTCGAGCTAATATGGTATGGTTGTCAAAATCAATGTTCTTTTTGGGTACCCTACATGATGCAAGGGGCCGTAGCAAGGCAGCCCGCTATTGCTAGGGACCGCAAAAGCAGTCCGTATGTTTGCCCACCTACCATGCAGGAGGCTACATCAGTGTTCAAAGGCTACGGTTTCGGGGTTAGGGCTTTTTCAGCTGAGCTGCAGTCTAACTCCTAGTATCCCCCTCAATAGCCTGTACAATACTCTCCCAGATAGTCCCCTACATAACCCCATTTCAGTAGTGTTTTCTTTGGTGGTTAAACCCAGTAAGATTATCTTCCTTATATAAAATATTATACCGCAAAAGGAGGATATAATCTTACTCTATATTGGGTACCATAGTAGCCCCAAATAAAATACTAGTCATTTAAGGAGTTTAGACTACAGCTCTGCTAGCGATTTGTCTGCTTGAGGATTTTGAGGTTCAGGGCGCAGGGCCGAGGTTTTGCGGTCACGCGGTTTTAGGGTTTAGGCTTTAGGGTTCGGGGGTTAGTTTGTGAAAGGCTCCACCCCCAAACCCTACAGCCCAAATTGAGGGCTTAATGCCTCAGGTCTACGATTTCGTGAAGGACCTGCTCTTCAGCTAAGAACACTGCAGAACAACTTGTTCTCAGCCCCCTAAACCCTAAACCCTAAACCCTAACCGCGTCCCGACTCCACAATGAAGCACCATCTTCGCAGGATGGTAGTGAGGCCTCCTTCAAACTGACATGGAACCTGGGTTTAGGGTTTAGGGTTTAGGGCTTGAAAAAGAACACCTTACAGGCTTCTGTCCCTCTAAAAGCAGTGTACATGCGAGTTTGGGGGAGAGTAGGATCGGGGGCTGTATTTTAAAGGAGAGATGCATTGCACGTGCGGAAATGTCTCGCCATGATATTGCCTGTAGAATCCAAGATGAACCTATCTTGTAGCACATCTTCTCCCACCCAAACTCCCTTAGGCACCGATAAGTATACGAAGCTGCATGGTTGACCGGCCAGTATAATTGCCCCTATAAGTACAGCCCCACCCAACCTCTTATAAGGAAGAAAGATTCTCTTCGTCATTACTTCATACCCCAAGTGAACTAGCGCTATCCTGGGACAAGTCATTATTGTTAAGGGGTTCTCTGCGTAAAGTACCAATATATTTAAAAAATACTACGTTGGGTACTGCCCCCACCGAGTAGCAGTCTGTCAGGGGGCTGATACTAAGGCCTATAATCTAGCTTATAACTTCTAACTGGAACAAATTTTGTGTCACTGTTACTGGGTGGGGGCAGAACCCAACTATATACTACACCCCAACCCTAAGCCCTAAACTCTAAACCTTATAACTTATACTATGTTGGGAATGTCTTCTGGTACAAGGAGGTAGGCCTGCGCCGTTCAGGCACGTGATTACGTTGGGGGCGGCCAGCAAACGCTGGAATGCATGCTAGGATTTAGGATTTAGGGAGAATAAACTCTTTGACAGCACAGAGACCGGAATCTTTGCATATTCGCCCGAAACCGAAAAAACCCTAAACCTAGACACTCTGAAGCAAGCTGAACGGGGCTCCTGAAATGCTGGAGCACCCAAGCCCTCACCCTAAACCCGACTTCTAGGATCAAGAGGACGAAGTAAGTATAGTCCCCCGGGTTTAGGGTTTAGGGTTTAGGGTTATGGCGATCTTATTACAACATACCCAAAGCCATATTCTATCTACTTAGGGGCGACGATAGGTTAGTACCTGAGGTAAGTGGGCTTACTCTATGGCTTATCGGGGTTACCAGTATACTTGCTCAGTCCCCAGGACCCTAAACCCTAAACCCTAGGTAAACTCGATTCCGCCTCCTCCATCTCCAGGTCTGCAATGTAAGGGTGTTTGCTGACCTGGGCTTCAGGGTTTAGGGTTTAGGGTTCATCCTATTTGCAAAGGAAAACATGAACCACCTAATGTTGACCCTAAACCCTAAACCCTCAACCCTAAACCTTCTGAAGTACGATAATTCCTGGGAGACAAGACTGTTGGGATGGTGCAAGATTTCTTCCGAATAGTAGCTTCCATGTTCTTTTCCATCTTCCCAATACAGCCCCAACACATACCCTATAATCCCTACATAATCCCTATATAACCCCAATATAACCCCTACACCAACAGAAGCTGCAGGGAAATAGACGGCCGGCTATCAGTTGGATATGGCGGGCACATCAGAAGAGACAAATCCAGCACCGAACAGCTAGCCCAACGGAGAAGCATCAAACCTGCAATTGGGCCGTACTCCTCCTGACTAATTAGGTCCATATGCGAGGGACTGCTTTTAAGAACTCTAGTTTGACTTGCAGGGAACTTGCGAATGGATACTTAACATCGTGAACCCTACGCAAGTTCTGGGGAAACGGATGTCGAACGTTATAAGACAGTTCAACGAAGTGCCCAGCGGTCCAGAGCTGAAAACCGCTATACTTAATGCTTAAACCTCGATAAACAGGGACACTATCCACCGCACCTGTAACCTTTGCCATATACCCGTATCAATACAGGACGATACACCCTTAAACTAATATGAAAGCACCGCGAGAAGCTGCACTCTTGAAGGTGACCGTAATGCCAACGGGGTTCTACCTTAACCCCCCAAAATAGGTAGAATAATGGCCGAAAACCTTCAATGTAGCCCAAGAGGCCATTATTCTACATACTTTGGGGGTTCAGGTACAGCTTCAGGACAGTGGTTCAGAGTCTGGAAACTTGGGAGATTCTCGAAATGGAAGTGTTCCACTGCTGCCTAGATTCCCTAGTGTACTCTACTCTGACTCGAAACTTCCAAATCGGGTGAAACCCTAAGCCCTAAAGCCTAACCCCTACAGACCCCCAAAATGAGGATCATAGAGATGGTGTGGTCTTACCACTTTTCCGCAGACGAAGTATAATGCAGGAGCCCTGGAAATTAAAAAGGTTTTAGGGTTTAGGGTGTATGGTTCGGGGATATGTTTGTACAATCTAAGTACATACAGATTTTCAGTCGGAAAGGTGTAATATGGTAAATCATTCTGGCGTCTAAACTTGGGTTTATGCCTGAGAAACAGACGCCTCGAAGGAAAAAGGCTTGGACTTGAGGATGTCTGGGTTTCAAAGAAAATTGGGGTGACACGCATAATCTACTCGTCTAAGTCTTTAAGTGCAAGACTCGATTAAGACTTTGTCAAACAGCTTGCACCCCTGTAGCGTCAACAAAGCAACAATGGATACTCTCAAAACAACTAAGCTCTAAACCCGAACCCGGAAGGGCTCAGTAGCCAATGTGAGACATAAAGTGCCAAAGCTGGGTCGGAGGGTTGGTGGGGTCAGGGGCGTAGGGTTTAGGCTACATGGTTACCTAGGATTCAGGGACTAAAGCTTACAGGTCTTCAATTTCGAGCTCAAGCTAAACAGCCGCAACTCTAAACCTGTGGGGGACAGCACGAAACTATTTTAAAAGGCCTTCCTATACTGACGTTTAGCATATTCGGGACGCCCTGTTCTAACAGAAGCCCCTCATCCCAGACCCTCATCCCTGATCCCGTAAACCCTAAACCCTCAATCCTAAACCGCGGGGTGTAGGGTTTAGGGTAGAAACCTCCAATCTCCACCCTAAACAATCCCTAAACAATCCCCAAACCAGTGATACTACACCCTCAGTCCCAAACCGAAACCCTCAACCTTCGACCCAAAACCCAAACCCGTAAAACCCCGTAAACCCTAAACCCTAAACACTGAATCCTAAACCCTAAACCCATAAACCCAACATCTAAAACCCTAAACACTGAACTCCATAAACCCCAAACCTCTCTTAGCCCCAGACCGGAGCTGCACGAAGAAATTCCAGGCCAGCGTCCCAAGAACCCTTCGATCAGGGAGTGTTTCTTAGGGTTTGGGTCTTAGGGTTTAGGGGTTTAGGGTTTAGGGCTCAGGATTTAGGGCTTAGGGTTTGGGGGTCAGGAAGTTTTTTCTCTGTTCCTGAGGGCTTCTACTCTTGGGTTTAGATCCCTGTGCCATGGAATATAGACCCTAAGTAGGGTATTTGGGACCCGAAACCCAAGGTTACAAGATGTTACAAGCTTTAAGAGTACAAACTTCAAGTCTTTGATTCGGAGTGTGACGGCTTGAATTCAGGGGTTTTCTGGGCGTAGAGTTCAGAAAAACCCAGAGATTTCAGGAATTTTCGGGCTTGGAGAGTGTGAGGATTTTGTGAATTTATGAGGCTTGGGTTAGATGTCCTTGTTTTATAGGGTGAGGGAATTTGGGGATTTGTAGGGTTCAGGGATTTGGACATTTCTGGAAATTTGTAGGGGTCAACTAGGGGCTTAAGGTTCAAATGTTGCTTCTGGGCTTGGGGCTTAGGATCTAGGGTTTACGTGTCATTGGGGGCTGATCAGTCTTCCCTTGACCCTAAACCCTGGGCCTAGTTGCACACGAAAACCTACACAGCAATAGTAACAATCAAGCCGCCCTAACACCCCAAACCCCTGAACCCTGAACAACGTTCGCCCGACTTGCTTAAAAAAGGAGCAGCGCTTCCCTCATGCAATGAGAGCTATCCTGGTCAGAGTTTCCAAGCACTCTTTGACAGAGATGCTGAAAGACATGCCCTATGTCCTGACGCTCTTTGTGAGGTTGCCTCCAGCAAAGATGTCAGCACAATGGCCCAGCGCAACAAGATTGATAGTAGGCTTGATAGCTGCACACACAATACGTCACCGAGCCCTCTCTGGCCGATCTCGATCCCATCATGTACGGGTTGAAACCAGCAAAGAGGATCCTCAATGATCATGTTCACCAAAAGTATTATGTGCATCATGGAAACCAAAAAATGGTGTGCTGACAGCAGTGACCACCGCCTCACACCCTCGACAAGGATAGTAAACGGACTTTGCAGGATGATTCCCCTATGATTACGGCGTGACTCTAATAGATAAGTCCCTGTTATAACGGTTGGTGCTGTTCCCGAAAGTTCTTTGCAGAGTCATGGCAGCTACCCCTAACCTGAACTGTAAGACCTGTTGACCGAGTCTGGCTCGGTATCTTTCACACGAAACTCTAGGTTTAGGGTTTATTGCGTGTGGCTCCTTGTCTGCATGAGCCTTCTGTTAGGAGTAGAACATGCAACCTTAAACCGCTACCTGAGCTCAGAGGGCCCCATGCCTCTTGACTACGCAAAGTGCCTCAAGTGATCCCCAAATTCCCATAGGGTTTAGGGTTTAGGGCTTCATCATTAAGAGCCCTAAGGGTCCAAGTCTCCAGATAGTGGGATTCCAGGTCTCAAATAAACCCTGAATCCTAAATCCCGAAACCCTTCTACCTTATACCCTAAATCCTTACATCTTAAATCCTTGTACCTTGTACCCAAAACCCTACAACCCAAATGTCCAGTGTCCGAATCCCTGCCTCTTGCTCTGCGCCTGGATCTTCGGGGGAAAGGTCCTGGCCGTTCAGGGGTTTAGGGTTTAGGGTTTGTAGGGCTTAGGGTTAAGGGGTTTAGGGTTTAGGGGTTGTAGGGTTTAGGGTTTGGGGTTCCCCCTCCAAACAAACATGGAAGCTGGTACTACTCCTAGACCCGCCACTTACCTCTATTCTGTAGTTTCCTTAGATCTACAAGAAAACTAATATTTGTAATATTTCCTTAGGGCTATACTATAGCAAAGATTGAAATATGCCTAAGGACAGTACAGTATTTGCAAATTGTAACCCAACGGAAAAACCATGAAACTTCAGTTAGTTATAACTTGAAGCCTGGGCGAGTGCCTTCTGAGGAGCAGGCCTTGCTCTTTTCCTAGAGGATGTGTGGCGTTCCCTGCTGGTTAAGGGAAGTGATAAAGGCCTCTGCCATTTCGGATAGTAAATGGCAATTCATCAGAGGAAGCCCCTATCTTAGTCTAGGTTGCTCCTATGACTACCCTATCAGTAACCCTGAACCTAAACACTCAACCCCAAACCTAAACCCTGAACCCCAATCCTAAACCCTGAAACCTACTCCCTGAACCCTGAATCCTAAACCCTGAGCCCTCACCTGCACTGCAAAGCTTTCACGTCACCAATCCCTGCCTTGGCGGGCATGACAGCGCCCAAAGCCCCCGCTCGATCCACTGTGAGAGCCCGGGGCCTTTCATGGGGACACTTTGGAAAATTCCAAGGCTCCTAGATGGGTCTAGGGTTTTGGGGTTCCAGAAATAGGGTGTAGCTTAACACAGACAGTGCGAAACAAAACATGACATAGGGTGCCCAAACTGTAGCCCATTACAATAAGCCGTGCTAGCTACGTACTGCTAGAAAGGGGCCCGGCAGTTTTTGGAAACCCCCAGCTAGCTGTCTTGAGCGGCCCAGATGGCTTCCAAAAGCCCTCCCAAAGAGGGCCTATAGATAGGTTTAGGGTTTAGGGTATAACTGATCTAGGTACATCCATGAAGAACCTCCCATGACCCGTATACACGCCCAGAAACCACCAACACTGAGCTCTACGCCCCGAAGTCCTGAAACCTGAGCCTAAAACCCTAAATCTTGAGAACAGCACCAGGGGACGTTTAACCCCAAACCGAGAACTACCTGGACCTCAAAAGTAGGTAAAAAAATTGCCAAAAACCCTATAAAAGGTAAAAAAAAACACCATTATGTCCAAGTAGATCTCACCCAAACCCTACTGTCTCCCAGTTCGCGGGACTGTAAGCCAAGTTCAAGGGACTCCGGGTCCAGGGGTCTGGATTTAGTGTTTAGGATTCAAAAGGGCATGAAACAGAAAATGGAAATTACAATGCTACAGGCCCTCGGGCTCCTGTAAAGGGGTATAGAGACATATAGGGTTGGTGGTCGTAGGGTTTCGGGGCTTAGGGCTCATGGAAGAGAGGACGGAAAAGTCCAGCTATAATTGTATTGGGGATATTGGGGCTACAAGAGAGACCCGCCCCTCCAGTGCGTACTGAAAGTACGTAGGTACTCCTTATAACGTATAACTAGGGATATGACAGTACTTACAATCCCCCTTGCCTGGCCTTATATACGTTAACCCAAATGTAAATAGGGGTATAACTTCAATCAACTTAGAAGTAGTTACAAGGTCTATGATCCCTAAACCTACCCCCTAAGCATCCCAACCCTAGACCCTTAAACATAAATCCTAACGCCTTGACCCATTCCCGGCTAGCAACCAATAAGAAAGGCCTCCAAGTCAGCTGACCATGTCGCTCGGAAGCATGGAAGAGTCGCGAATGATCAATCCTTAGGATTGAGGGTTTAGGGTTTACTTGGAGAGTTTAAGATTCTGAGGGTTTCGGGCTTAATCCTAGGAATCTCTTGGGGAGTCTAAAGTTTGTTTTTGTTTGGAGGGCGGGTGTGTTTTTAGTGCTTGTTTCTAGGGCTAATGGCTCAACGTTTATGGGGTTAGTATTAAACCCTGAACCCCAAACCCTGAGGTTTAGGGTTTCAGGGCTTAGGATGTTAGGGCGCGGGGACTGTCATGGGCTTTTGCACGGCTTTGAGATTGGGGATTGGCTTGTGGGTTTGGGATTCGGGGCTTTAAGTTTCAGGTTTAGGGCTTAGGACACCGCTTGGGGGTTAAGGCTCCAGGATAGCAAGCCAATCAACCTGGACCTTGAGCCTAGAGCCTAAATTGGGTCTTTATTGGGAATGTGATGACAATCCATAACTTCATATGCGGTTTCTCCAAATAGGGTACCGTGGGTGGTGTTCCATGTCACGAGGGCAATAACCCCAGTTGCGGCGTTTACTTAATCACATGAACCTGAGACGCCTGTGCTGGAACCCGAGAAAAATTCCCATGGTAGTTTGTGTTTCTTGCAGCCCTAGCACGAAAATATCAGAATGCATACTCTCAGGACCCTCCCTAAACCCTCAACCCTAAACCCATCCTCTGGAATCTAAGGTCGCGGCAAGCTTTCATCCTCTTCCTGTCCAGCGTTCTCCTACTACAGGACTTGACCCTCGCTTCCTAGACCCAAACAATAGCTGGACCTGGAAAAGAGAACATGGGGCGACCCGGGTAACCTTCAGCCCTAGACCCTAAACCCAAGTTTGAAGCTTGGGGGTGTTTATCATTTGCCAAACTCGAGGCTAAACCACGAACTCTTAACGCTCAAAATGTCAGGGCTAAGGTGCTTGGGGTTTGGGTCGGCGCCATTCACTTGCCGTTGTCTGGGGCTTCTGGTTCAGGACTTCTGGGGTGTATTGCAAGACGGTGATGGGTTGAGGGTTTAGGATTTAAGGTGGAGGCGGTGCTGATGTAGCACACTGATGCTCCGACAATTGTTCCGCAATGTCCAGAAATGTGGATTTGACTGCTCCATTGCCGTTGAACAATACTAGTCCCCGCTAACTGACACTAAAGCACCCTACACCGCGCCCACTGATCTTCGCCGACAGTACCACTGCCAAAATCGAAGGGGCACCGTTGTGCAGATCACGCCCCCGGATGAAATTGAAGCCACCGCATCGGGCGAGTCCCTGCGAAACACAAACTATCTAAGATGACGAATCGTTATGGCCTAGGCCCCGCACTCAAGGCAGCGGCTGCAACGGGAAGCAAGGACAGCTTGCAGTGCTGTGCCACAACCTCTGATCAGACAATCTGGCGAAGGTCAACTAACCCTCGCCGCTTCAACCATGGCTCCCACTCCAAGGGCCCAGGGTTTCAAACAGCTGGACGATCACCTGCGCTGCTTCAAAGTATGCTCATGCTGCCTCATGCTTGGCAAAAAAAGTGTCAGGACGAGGGCGTGCGCAACCAGACTGAACCTCGTCCGCAACCGACGGCGAGAAAGTACGCCGCAGCTCGCGAGGCGCAAGGTACACTTCCACGACTACGTGGAGCTCAGCAGGTTCTAGACCTTGCGGCACGCTGCCGCAAAACGGAACCATGGTTGCAAGCTGACCACCAATAGCTATGTCCACCATACCCGTAGGTTCATAGGACCCAGGAACTACTCTAGACTGGGCTTGTGACCCTGCTTCTACGCCCTCTAACTGGACTTATACAGCTTAAACAACTTAATTATGCGTAGGGTTGCAGTTGCCCAAATTATAGGTAGCGTTGCATAACAGAATCAGAACTACTTCACGGAATTTGGCATCACAGTGCAGATGCAGTCACTTAGGGTGATGCAGAACTTTTTGTCCGTGAACCGTCCTGCAGGCCCTTCGGATTGCCCTAAAACAAACTTCCCTACTTCGAGGGTCGTGGGACTTAGTGAAAATCAACTGGGTTTACAATTTGCCTCTCCTATATGAGGCCTGTTAGGAAGATTCTAAGTAGGGCTATAGGATATAAGCCCAGCTACAGGTATACCCTGAACACGTAGCCCCCTAAACCCTAAACCCCTACCCCTCAACCCCTACTCCCTAAATTCCTACTCCCAAACCGCCTCCCAGGCGGCTTTCCTAGGCTTGAACCCTCAGCTTTAAACCCTAAACCCTAAACCCTACAGTCGGAGTAGGGACCCCCAAGGAAGTGCTAGGTCCGGTTCTGTCACAACAATACTTCAAACTACACGGGTTTAGGGCTTAGGGTTTAGAATTTAAGGTTTAGGATGGTTTAGGGATTATAGCACCAGGGTTCAGGCATAGGTGTTCTTGCAAGCCTTGGTCCATCAACAGGAAGGGTAAATCCTTAGCTTTGAATCCTAAAGCCTAAGTCCTAAACCCCTAAAACCCTAAACCTTAAACCTAAGCCCTAAACCTCAAACCCTTGGTCTTAAACACTAAGCCCTAAAAATCAAAGTGCAGCTGGCATCACTTGTGACTTCGCAAGGAGGGGTGTAGGGCTGAGGGTTTAGGAATCAGGGTGCAGGGCATCTACCTGAACCCTTCTACCTGAACCATTTATGAAAGCACCAAGGATTGTTGTAGTCACCAAGGCTCAAGAGCTTAACCTCTCAACCCTAAACCATCCTAAACCTAAACTCAGCGCAGCCCCACACTTGAAATAGCTAGAAACCCACGCCCGAAGCCCAAGACGTTAGTTCCAGCAATGATGGTACCTTGCAACCACTCTGCACCGAAATCCTGAACCCTGCTCCTGAATCTAGGCCCTCAAGACACGGAAACAGGAGTTTGCCTAAGCGCTTCTCTCGAAATGGGTGAAAATTCAACAGGGGCCCAGAACTGCAGTAGGAGCTGTAATCTACCCACGTAAACCCACAGCCCTAAACCGTAAACCACCAAGTTAAGGGAGTTTCAGGTTGGTAGTTACCAGGTGGGTACCCATACATCAGGCTTCTGATAAGGCTTACATGGGGACACTAAGACTATGTAAGGGCAATGTAAGGCCTTTTTGGGGAAACTACCCACCTGAAAAATCCTTCAACATGCGGGTTGAAAGGTGAGGGAACGACAGTTTGCCCGGACAACGCAGGAGCTTCAGTCGATATTTGCCTTACAAATAGTGGACATGCGTTCCTAAACGGGAAAATAACAGTGACGATGCTAGAGTGCCAAAGGACGCCTGTGTCCAACCTTAACCGTCCCAAGGTAACCCTGAACCCTAAATCCTTATCCCTCAACCCTAAACCCTTCTCCCTCAACCGCACTCCCTGAATCCTAACCCTCAACCCTAAACCCTATGCTCCCTAAACCTTACTCCCTGAAACCTAATCCCTAAACCCTTATCCCTAACCCATCATGGTCCCTTGGTTAGCCGGTAGCTCATGTGGCACCGAGACCAGCCTCTTGCGCTGCAGTCTCGTCTTGAATGTTCCAGAAATGTGCCCCAACCTTTGGCACCCCACGGTTTAGGGGTTAGGGTTTAGGGTTTAGGGTTTAGGGTTTTAAGGTTTAGGCTAGCGTTCATCTAACAAAATTAAGGTTACCTCTTGGGGTCCCCATATAAGGATTATGAAAATTAGGGTCCATAT
>CAJNIZ010008632.1:0-14398 GCA_905231905.1 Symbiodinium pilosum
GGTTTAGGGTTTAGGGACGGAAGGTTGGTTTCTCTCAGCTACTACCAAAATATTAGGCTTACTAACGCAAAAGTAAAGGTGGACACAGTTTTTTGGTAGTCTAGTGCAGTCCACAATATCTTCCCGAAGAAGGACCGTGTCCCACTGGTTGCCTGAAATACTGGCTTCTAAATAAACTCCTGCATAATCCCCGTTTCTGTTTCATTCTACATCTTCTTGCCGATTTGCCATATGGGAATATTGGATGTTGCCCACAGAGGAAATTTCCTGAAAATCTGCATGCCTGCACATAGCCACATTTGGCTCTGAAAGGAAGCCGCCGTCCATATGTGAGGCTGAATAAGCTCAAGTGCCAGCTATCAGAAGTTCGGATTAGATGCGTCAACCTTGTTTGTCAATGCACAACCTGTGCTCAGACATGTTCCTAAGCTCAACCTACGACAAGACGAACACGCCCAACATGCCAAGCCAAGTCAAGTTACAATTAACCCTGAGATCCACCCCAAGGAAAATTCTTTCTGAGCCACAACTCCGTAGGCTTGCCGATAAAGAATGCTTGATCCTCTTGCTTCCAAGGCTTCCCATGTATAGTTGTTATCCTGCTAAGAGTCCTGGAAAGCTGCTGAACTTGATTGCCCTGAGGATTGACATAGAATATTGGGGTTATAATGGGATAATGGAAGAGGGAATGGAAACTACTATTTAGGGTTTACGGTTTACGGCTATCCCTAAATGATGTGGTAGCTGTCTTTTGCTTTTCGCTCCCTACTTCTCTGACCCCTAGACCCTACACACCCTAAATCATGAAGTAGCTGCCGGATTGCTTTCCATTCCGTAGTTCTGCCTTCTGCTCTGTCTCGCCCATCATGAGCTGCACTCACAGCAGCGAATCCCGAAGAAGTCCGGGTTGCTTTGGCCTACGCGCAGGCCGTTTTCGGATTGTTTACATTAGGTTGTAGAGCATTGGCTCAGGGCTGTAGGGGTTCAGAGCTGCGATTTTGGATTAGGGGCGTGCGGGTTTGGAGCTTTGGGTTCGGGGCTGGGCGGTGGGATCTAGGGTGTCGTCTTGCCCAAGATTGGACAAATCCGAGCAAGTTTAGGCGTGCTGGTCCTGATTCGTTTTGGTATTGGGGATATACCCGAGATGGGCTTGATTCAGGGTTTAGGGTTTATAATAGGGTTTTAGAAGTTATAGGGTTTAGGGTATTAGGCTTAGTCATTATCATTTGCGCAGGCAATGGCACAGGGCTTCTTTTTTTGGATCATCACAGGGGTTCGGAGTTTGGCGATGTACATCCATATACCAAGAGAGTGGGGGGTGGATCCCCATTATCCCTTACAAGAATAGGTACATGTGCATGAAGTCCCCAAGCACACTGTCTATATCCCATGAGATCCTTGACGTTGAAGTACTTAAGTTCTTACAACACTGATTGTAAAAGTGTAAACACATACATTTATACATATGTGTATATATATATACACAGATGTATACATACATCTATATCCATTACCGTACCTACAATCAATCCCACTTACTTTATGCAAGTAGGCTCTGCTTTCTTCCATTCCCCGCTAAGTCGCCCTGACCCTCCGGACAAGCACTTCTGCCAATGCCATACGTCATTAGGGTTTCTTCTTATCGGCGCTTACAGAGAGTATGGGAGCGGAAAAGAAAATGGCACCTACCATTTGTTTGGGTTTTGGGGTTTCTGAACATTGCTGGGGCTAGGGCTTAGGGTCCAAGGGACGTAGTAAGCAGATTAAGAATGGGAATAACTTGACTACACCAGTTCCCAGCCACTTCTCTTCGCAAGTTCCTTCCATGTACTCCAGCTCTCAACAAGTGACGTACTGCAAGTTTCCTACTGTGGATGATAAGTGGAGACTCTAGTTTCTAAGCCATGAAACTTGAACCCCGCTTAACACGGAAAACCTTGAACCGGAGAAGATCAGGAATGGGGAAATCACATTTGACCTTGACATGAATGCCTCAACCAACATAAGAAAGAACAAGCATTATGTTGAATGCTCTCCTCCAAAGCTAGAACTCCTGGACCTTCAGCCCCAATCTCAAATCCTGAGCCCTAAGGCCTTCAAGACCTCAGCCCAAAGCCGCTCATGTTCAAAGGCTGCGAACAGCCCAATGTTTGTGCAATTTGAAGATTTTTGGGGACCAAATTAGGTACAGTATTCTTTTTAGATTTGGAGCCCCAGGCTGGGCCCCGAATTCCTGATTCTGCAGGCTGCGTGCTGTTCTTCCTCTGCGCTGCCCCAGCCTGTCACAGCAACTGGATCAAAGGTACTTGGGAGGGGTAGGGCGTAGTGCTGCTACCGTAGTGGTAGTTTCAGTTGTATTGGTGGTTGCAGCAGTAATACTGTTGATGGATGAAATCTTGCACCACCTAGAGGCCCTAAACTACTGTAATTCCTAGGACTTTAGGGACTTAAGGTGGTGCAAGATTTCCTCCATCAACAGTAATGTTCCCAACCAAACCCAAAACCTAAACCTTGGAGGGAGAAGGAGGGCTGTTGGTATTAGGATCTAGGGCTGACATGAGGATTGAAAGCGTAGGGTTTAGGGTATGGAGTTTTCGGAGCAGTGTTTAATGTTGTTTTCGGGTATGCACTTTGGGGCCTTTATGGCGAACAGGTTTCAGGATTTCTTAGGGAAGAAGTTTCCGGGATTGTTCATGCAACCGACTTCTTGAGTTTTTCGTGTGCAAGCCCCTAATTAACACTAAAACCTATAGCAATAAACGCTAAAATCTTCAGGGTCCTCTCAACAAGGCTTGTTCAAGCACAAGGGACCTTGCCTAAGGGGATATTAACGGAGACCCCAAAACAGGGAACCCAAGAATGTAGCAAGATCAGAATCTTAATTTAACTACCTTGCTCTATATTCCTATTATTACATAGTCCCATTATTTCCTGCATGCTTGTGGTCCCCGTTACAAGCCTTTTATCACACCCAGTACAATTGTGCGTTGCGTTTAATGCGCGTGCGTTGGCCTCTTATGCGGAAGCCTTTGGTCCAAATTATTTATGTGGCTGAACAATAGAGGCGTAGTCGGAGGGTATTGTAGGCCCAGTTCTAGGTACAGAACATGCAGAATTGCCAGCATCTTCACTCAACAAGAATGCAGTGTGACCCCTGTGGGTCTGTTTGTATACAAGCAGGATTTCTGCTCACGACCCCTTTCCCCTAATAATACAACCCCTGCCCTGAAATATTGTTTCTATCATCTGCTTGGGACTTAGCTTGGACCTTAGACCCTTAACCCTTTGGGATTCCCTTATATTCCTACTATAGGTAATTAAGGGTTAACCCTTACTAGGTGTCCTAACTGCCACGTAGTCATTTGGGGATGGGTTCTGACTAGGGGACAGAATACAAGGCTTACCTACGTTTCTTTGGACGGATGGACTGGAGCACGTCGCCGAAGTACAAAAGACTACACGATTCAGTCTGTGGGGATGAAGGCCGTATCCCCGAGGGTCCATGTACCCAATAATTAGGTACTTGGGATTTGGGTAATAGTAGTCATAGTACAGTTTTGGGAAGGTATATGATTATTGGGTACTTGGACCCTTAGGGGATCATTTCGCATTTACAAGATGCGAGAACCCCAGGCACCTAGATGCGGCATGAAAACAGTTCCTGAAACCACCAGGAAGAAAAATAGTATCCCACGCCAGCCTGGTAGGACTCTTGTCGCACCAAACCCTAGGTTTCCCAGAGGGTCCACATATACGACCATTAGGGAACTGGGACCCATAATTCCTTCTATATAGTATGGTATTTTGGGGCCTAATTCCCTAATAGTTGTATATATGGACCCTCTGGGTTTAGGTTTAGGTTTCGAAGCCTTGCTATCTGCCATCCTACTCTTCTCCGCCACGTCCTTCACAATGAGTTTAGGGTTTAGGATTTAGGGTTTAGGGATGTTCAGCCTCAGAAAAAGGCTCTCTCTGTCGCATGATCCCATGCCGCAGCAATCTTGAAATGACCTGTAAGGCATTCGTAGACCTTGTCCCAAAGTTCGGTTCAGCCTTCATCTGAAACCTTCGATCCAAACCCCTATCATTGCAAGCAAACCTCAAACCAATACACTTCTACGAATCGGCCGAAATCGGGCCTGTCATGAGCGCCCTTTCTTATGTTTGTCAAAAGTCGGCGCGAATCGCCTTAAACCGTAAACCCAAAACGCCAACGCTCAAAAATGCACGGATACTGAAACAGCAAACACAAACCGCTAGCACTTTAAACCCTAGACCCTGTAATGTAGGAGCTTAAATAATTGTCAATATTATGGTTCCATATTCGTTGTATAATTATAGTATATGGTACCTCAAATGGACCACAAGATGATATTCGTAACTAATTGGGCCCCTGTAGTAAATCAAAACACTTGAGCATCTCAATCCTCTGCCCTCAAGGCTTTGTTGCCAGCTTAGCGCCTGCTACTGCATCCTTGTCGCAGAAGTTGACTTCAGGATCTAGGAGTTTAGGGTTCAGGGGTTACGGTTTAGGTGGGTTTTGTGAGCTATTAAATTACGGGCCCGAATAACGGAGAATCAGCTAGAAAAGAAGCCGAACATGCGATGGAGATTGCAGGGGTCTGCAGGGATTAGAACTTAGGGTTATACCTGCAACCCCCCATCACCTACAGTTTAGTGAGAAATCGCCGCTAATTAGCAGGTATGACCCATAAAGCCGCAGGCAATTGGGAGTACAGGAGAGTCTGCAGGTGAGGTATCTAGGGGCTGCATATTGTGGATGTCAGAAAATCTTGCCCCACTGTATGTACGCTGTACCCAGGAAAGTACAGCATGCTGGCGTTGTGAGTGGTGCAGCACTTCCTTCTCCGCAGGTTTTTGGGTCGACGGTTTCACATGTTTAAGGTTCGTTATGTTTCGTAAATAAGCGGGCCCTTGCCGACCCCAGGAATACATAGGCATAAACAGGAGGTTATGGAGAGTTCCCTTGTGTTATTTTGGAGAAGGTTTCACTTAGGTAAACTGGTAAGTCAGATGGGCTCAGGGTTCAGACCACTAGGCAAATCAGCCTGAACCTGAAAACCACCCCTCAACACCTACCTAGCTCTGAGGGAACAAAGGGGTAGCATAAGGGATCAAAGGGGGCAGGCAGCTGGGCAACTGTAGCCTGGCTTTGGTGACGGGGTGGGTGGGCACGGCAAGATACTTCGTGCAGCTCTGTTCTGAACAAGTTTTTTTTTTGAGCTTGCAGACGTTGTTTCCAGACAGAACCGAAGCTTCCTGGCATGATCTACAGCCTGCTTGCATGGACGGACAGGTGTTTGCTGCAGGAACCGTATCTTCTAGAATTCGCCAGGTCCGAAAGCAGCAGCCGCCGCAACAGGAGCAGAGAACGGGGACGCAAAGGGGAGTCGGACATGCTGAAAGGTCGGGCGAAGCCAAGATGCCAAGTCCATCTATGTCCGTTCCTCCTCTCAGGACGATGCTTGCGTCGACGAAAGCACAGGCTGTGCACCCGAGTACTTTCCCATGAAGGAGATGTGAAGGAGCATTGACTTATACATCCGTTGGCCAGAGAAAGCTGGTAGCTTCCCAAAATAGGGGAACCCCAATATAGACCCTAAAAGAAAATTATCCTTATTATGTGAACCCCCGAAAAAGGTATCCCTAATTTTGGGAAACCCCCTGCTTCCCTTCTCAGTCGATTGCAAAGTCTGAAAGGAGCATGTGTTTGAAGCGCAAGCGTGCAGTACGTTTTGTTAGCAATATTAAGCTGACATGCCCCAGTACGCTTTCGTTCCCTCGGTTCGAATTACCGAGTGGTTTGTCCTGTTCCCTGTGTCTTTGTGAGCTAGCAACCGAAACCCTATGAAGGAGCATATCGCGACTTAGATAATGCTCCTAGATGTCCAGTGCTATCCGTCATGCCATTGCCTATCCCGTTGTTTGCGAAGTTGACTCCCATCTTTCTGCAACAAGGTCTTCATGGAGGCTGCAAAACTAATACGGCCCATCTGGCTGCACTACGCGCCGTTAGGCATCAAGCTACTGTCCTATGCAGCAAAATTTGCCTTTGGTTGGCTAGGAATGAAGGAATGGATCCTTATAGTAGCTCTATATAGCCGGTAGCTTCCATTTTCTTTTTCCATTCCTTCATTCCCAGCTAACCGCATGCCTGACATTAGCGTGTATCTGCTTTGCATCTTCTCTCCACATTGGCCTGTTGCCCAAGTGTAGTTGTTGCTCGTCTTCTACCTGAACACCCAAACTAGGCTAAATAATGGTCCAAAGCCCCCAAAATAGCCCACAAGGGCAATATTCTATACTTTTGGGGTTCAGGTAAGTACTGAACAAAGCAGTCTGTTTACGGTTGAGGGCTTAGGGACCCTAAGCCCTATATTGTGGGGCTGTCACTGCTCCACTAGGGCCTTGTATCAGCCAGAAGCCCCTCAGCCGTTTAGGGTTAAGGTAAGCTACCATGCTCTCAACCACGCCAGGGATTCCTCAGATGGGTTTTCTGACGCAGCTGCAGGATTAAGATCTTACTTGGAGAATTTGGGACTAAGTAAGCACAAAGGCCCAAAATCTAAACTGACGCATACCGAAACTCAAACCTAAACTATACAGACCCTCATGTCGGTTCGGCGGAGTGGAACCCCACCCCCAACCCCAAATTCCAAACCCCAAACCCTGGCCCTGTACCCCAGACCAGAACCCCAAACCCCGAAGCGCAAATCTACAGACCCCAAATCCTAAGACCTAAGCCCTAAATCCTAACCACCCCCCATCACAAAAAGCTAAACCCTAAACCATAGACCCGGCCCCAGACCCTAAACCCCAAACCACACCCTAAGAGCCCAGTTACCTACATATTGGGTTCCTGTCCTTGGGTCCCTATATAAACTTATACTATCTATAACCCAAGAAACTACTGTATGGGTACCTGGGCTTCTAGGGACAGAGGCACTTTTTGCTGGTACGCGCTCCATGGAGACAGCTCGGGCCGCTGCAACACTGTTGGAGCCACCAGAGTTTCGGGTTTGACAGGGTTTAGGGTTGTAGGGTTTAGGGTTTAGGGTTTAGCGTTTAGGGTTTTTAGGGTTTAGGGTTTAGGGTTTTAGGCCCAAAGGCTCCATGTAGCTATATGGTATATACTTGGGCCCTAAAGTAGTTATATGGGAACCCCTTCGAGCCCTAAGTATATACTATATAGCTACATGGAGCCTTTGGGAGGGTTGTAGGGTTTCGAGGAATTTAGGGCCAGGGTTTAGAGCTTTATAGGGTAGATTCGTGGGGCGCCCCGGTGAAACACGATTCTTTCCCTAAGAAGGACTCATCCACAGGGTAGTCTGTAAGGAAACCCATCAGTTTCAGGCTTTGCGATTTAGGGTGTAGAGGTGTTGGAGTGCAGGATGGAGGGGATTTCAGGCTTTCAGGGTTTAAGGTGTGGAGCTTAGAGCGCTGTAATCTCAAGAAACATTCAACATAGCCCACACAAGAAGTTCAGGGGTGTGCCAAATATCCCCTTGCATCCTCCTCTGGTAGACTGAACCCTAAACCCTAGATTAGCGGTTTCAGTCCTTTTCTCAAGGACTACTTTCATTCCCCGGTGCATGCCATGTTCCAGAGATGTACTGCCAAGGTTGTACCCCCGCGATTTGGGATCCTTTTGAGGAACCCTCAAGGGCTACCTTGGTTCATGAAGGGCTACATACTATTTGGTAGTTTCCCAAAATAAAGGAACCCCAATATAGACCCCAAGATACTATGATCCTTATTGTGGGGACCCCAAAAAAGGTACCCCTAATTTTGGGAAACCCTCATTTTGGGGCCATATTGAGGAGACCTTCTACCCGAGGTGTCCGACCCAGGAATCCTTGAATGGGCCCTAAACCCTAGACCCTAAACCAGGGGATTAAGGTTAGGTGTCCGAAGTTCGAAGGAAACCCAGTTGCCTAGATGTCAACGAGAAGCATTGTTCCTAGGGTTGTGGAAGCCTTACACTGAGGGTCCTAGGACTCAAATAGGGCTTTAGGGCCCAAATACCATCAATACTATAGTAGTTTTAGGCGCCAAAACCCTATTATTTGGGCCCTTGGACCCTTAGGGTTGTAAAAGGAGCCCCCTAACCACTTTGTAATCCGTACCCCTAGCGGTCTAGAGTACCCTACTTCATTTAGAGAAACTCCCATATACTCGGATGCTTCATATGATAGTGGTTGTTCCCTCGTTCCGATAGGATGAGACTGCCTGCACACAGCTTGGAGGTTCATGGGACTCAGTAACTACTTGTAATTGGGCTTGTAACCCGACTTGTAACCCCCCTAAATAACCCTATGAGGGGTTACCCCAATTATAAGTAGCGTTATATAACCCCAGCCATAAATAGTTGCTAAGTCCCATGAACCTCCACCCTGAACCCTAAACCCTAAATCCTAAATAGTTACTAAGTCCCTAAACCCTAAACCCTAAATAGTTACTAAGTCCGATGAAATTCCAGAGGGACTCCACCATTTAGTTGCCTGGCCTTGGCCTGATGCCTTGGAGGGTCAGGTAGACTTGACGTAACGTCTGCAAGCCCTCAGTCTTACCCTAAAGGTCCAAGTACCTAAGATTCATATACTTACCCCAAAGCTGGACTAAAATTACTATTACCCAAAATCCAAGTACCTAATTATTGGGTACTTGGACTCTTACGGTCATGTTTACTACATGGCCTCCAGTCTGAACCTAAGACTTCTGTACCTTAAAACTGTTTAAAACTCAGCCTTCAAGCCTAGACGTTTAGAAGCCCTTCTTCCTTGAACCTTCTACCGAAAGCCCCTAAAGCACTCAACCCTGGGCTAGGCCGCCACGCACTAATCACAAATTCGCGGTTTAAGGATTTAGGGTTTAGGGTTATTAGGAATATCTAGAGACCCTAACATTTTTACCACTATGCCTTGTGGTTACTATTGGTGGGTGGTGCCCGCCCTAACCCTTAAGCTTTAGTCCGAGATTCTAAACCCTTAAGCCTAGACCCTACGTAAGCCCCAGACCCTAAACCCTCAACCCTACACCCTAAACTCCGAAACCTTAGACCCTAAACCCTATACCGCAGACCCTAAGCCCCCTTAAACCCTAATGTACTACAGCAGTTTCCATGTTCTTTTCCATCATCCCTCTAGAAGCGTATATTACCCTATATTATCCCAATACTTCCTAAACCCCCTTAAAATCGTAAACCCTAAGCCCGCCCCCCCCGCCAAAAGCCACCACCTCGGAGGAGCCGCCTTCCGCACCACCAAGGGAGGACGAACGCAGTGGGGACTCGGCCTCCGCTGCAGGGCTCAACAAGCGTTCAGGGTTTAGGGTTTAGGGTTCAGGGCGAACCTAGCTATATTGAGATAGTATTGGGGTTATCTAGGGATAATGGAAAAGAAAATGGAAAGCACTGTTTAGGTTTTAGGATTCTATTATCGTATTTTATGGTATATCACAGTATATCTTGGTATATTATAGATCATTAATAGGGGGTTACATATAGGGTCTTAGGGTTATACGGTTTAGGGTTTAGGGTGTAATGTTTGGGGGTTTGACCCCTGATTAATAAACTCCTTCCTTTTAAGGGCTGTAATATTAGTATCCCTATGATGATCACTGTTAAGGGGAGGGGGTGTGTGAATCAGGGGTCTGCATGTAGGGTTTTGGGGTTTTGGGGTTATGGTTTAAGGTTAAGGGTTTAGGCTCATAGCCCCCTCTTACGTAGATAGAATATTGGCTATATGGGCATCTTATTATGATACAGGTCAGTTCCATATTCTATCTACTTAAGGGGGACTATAGGGATGCAGGGGTCAGGGTTGAGGGTTCAGGGGTTAGGGTTCAGGGTTTGGGTTTTGGGGTTAGGGTTGAGGGTTTAGGGGCTTAGGGTTGAGGAGTTGGAGGTTTAGGGTTCAGGGCTGTTTGGGGTTTAGGGCTCGGGGTTTAGGGCTCTAGTGCTGTGGGGTTTGGGAGAACGAGCAGGATCATATAGGGATAGTTCAAGCTACTATTTAGGGGTTTGTTTTTTTTTTGTTTTTTTTGCAGTTGAGGGTTTGGGGCTAACCCTAACCACTAAACCACGGGGGGGGTTCAGGGCTTCAGGGTTTGCGGCTCTAGAGTTAAGGATGTAGGGATTTTTTAGATGTGTAGGGTTTATAGGGCTTTGGGGTCAGGGTTTTGGCGTGACTCTGGCTGGGGGTTTGTAAAAGTGGCCTATATCAGATATAAAGGGTATCGGATATGTGTATATGTATATTCTCAACCGTAAACCCTGAACGCCGGCATCCCAATTACAAATTGCATTGGTGGCGTGCACCGGGTCATTATTTGAAATACTTCCAGCCTTACTAACTGTATGTAACTCAAGAAGAATGAAACAATACATTTTCAATGGCATCCCAGCAATGAACCAGTCAAGGAGCCTTCTACAATCTTTGACAGGGAACTCTTCCTATCATCCCCACACCACCCCATGTGAGCTGTAGTCTACACTCTTTGAAGGGGCATTATATTGGGGAGTTTATCGGGAACTATTATAGGGGTTACTAAGGGGGATACCAGGTGTGCAGACTATGGCTCATGTGTTTTTGAAAGCTCCATACTGAAACACATTCACCACTGCCCCTAAACTAAACCCTAAACCTCCTACATGTCCCAGGTGCTTCAGTGTGAGGTTTCTGCAAACTTCCGTGGCGATGTGCCTCACTTGCAGGGCTTCTGGCGGGTGGAGGGGCAGGGCTTAGGGTTTAGGGTTTAGGGTTTAGGGAGGGACAGGGCTTAGGAGTTTTAGGGTTCTAGGGATCTGGCCCTGGGCTCTTAATTTACCAGCCATACCTACATTGGGCCCTGAGGTCTATAAATAGCACCAACATGGAAAGCTTTACATAGCTCTGAACACTAAACTCTCAACCCCCGTGGGTTTGTTCTGGATGTTTCGGAGCTTTTTTCGGTTGGACTACGTCTTTTGGATCAACTTTGATCTCCCGACTGCGAGAGTTCAAAGTTTACAGTCGGTCGCTTAGGGCTCTAGTTTTCGGGATTCTTTTGGGTTTCGGGATGTTTTCGCGTTTGGGGTGTAGGGCTTAGAGTTCAACAGTGGGAGGGCGCACCTTACCGCCCTTGTTCATTCCCCTCAGGCCTTAACCGTTAGACCCTGAACTTCTGGTGCCGGGCCTTGAATTTCTGGTCCCAGGTTTGGAGATTTGACCGCATGGTTTAGGGAATGATTAGGCTTTAGCCACTAGGGTTTAGGGCTTATCCCTGAGATCTAAACTCCAAAATGAAACACGAAGAATGTGACTGAGCTTATTTGGATCAGCCACCCAAAAATGAACGAACAAGGTCCCCCTTAATAACCCCTATCGTAGTCCCCAATATCCAAGAAAGGGTGTCTCAAGGAGTGTATTGCTGATACTATAACTCCTGCATGACCTCCGTATACTCTTGTAACATAATCCGCAAGGTTTAGGGGACTTCGGGACATTTATGATGTTTAATGCACATTGTAGGTAGGCTAGCAGGCCCCAGTACTCCCTGGTACTCCCTGGTACGGCCCAAAACTTTGAAAGGTTACCCAGAACTTATCCCACACCTCCTTGGATTGATTCAACCTCATAAGCCTCAGCCCTAAACCCCACCATAAACAGCAGGTGTTCTAAGCCCTAAACAATATACCCTAAAAAACCATAAAGAAGGTGTGAATCTATAGTCTAGATATTTCTCCCCTGCCTTGAGGCATTCGTCAGCGGAGGTCTACAGCCGGGATCAGAGGCCGAGTTTTTAGAGCCTACACCTCGCCTTATGGTGGGAACTATGGGCCCCTTCGTAAGGGCCTTTACTCCTGAGGCCGGTATCTACCCTATACAAAAATTTTGAACATCTTACTAAGAGCCTGTGGTTAGGACGCGAAACAGGTGGGGGCCATATTAAGATACATTACTGGAAAGTCGCCTAGGATTTCGGAGTTCAGGGTTTTTAGTTTAGGGCCTTAAGGCCTGTTCTGGGATTGAATGTGCTGCAAGTTGTGTGCAGGGGACCTGGGTACTAGGCATTGTCGCACAGGATCTGGGAAGTAGACGATTATGCTTTTTGGACCCTAAACCCTGAGCCCGAAGCCTTGTTTTGGCTTAGGGCCAAGGGTTTACAGTTTGCTGCGCTGTTCCGAGCTCAGGCCTCATACTTGGCTTTGGATTTAGTCGAGGGCTTTGGTTGGGTGCATAGGGTTGCAGGGTTTGGGATTAGGATTAAGGGCTTGAGGGTTCAGGTCTAGGATTTGGTGATTACAGGTGCTTCCTCAAAATGTCTGACTCCTTTTCGCGCCCACATACAGAGTCGATGGTGAAAGTCTGGGCATACACAGGGCCACTGCTAGGAGTACTGGAACGATTCTTAGAGGGTCACCGGGGCCTAGTAAGCATATTTCTCACCCCTATAAGCCAAAGAGACTCCCAGTTATCCAATATAACAAGCTACGTATTAAGTACGGACTGGGAGATAGCATCATGGCATCTGTCTCGCGGAGGGCTAGTTTGCTGATTGGTTTGGCACCTAGCAGGGTGGCTCATGCTCCCTTGTTCGAGATTGCGTTGCCCCTAAACCCCAAACCACGTGGTATTTCTAGGAATCGCTGCATGCAGAGCTTGGGGGGGTGGGGGGGGGCGGATAAGGATAAGAGGGTTCGGGAAAAGTGCCCTAACAAAGAAACTCACCACTCATGCAGCTTCCTGCTACCCCGCAGGTGTGGCTTTTCAGGCGAGTCTACACGCCTCTCGGCCGTTCGTTTGAGGAGTTGAAGGCTTGGTATTGAGTTTTTAGGGCGTTGCTGAGACTGCAACTCATGGGAGGTGGGTAGAATAGTCCAAGAAGAGAGGCACTTGGCAGTAGTGTTGTTGCATACATCGCATTCGAAAAGCGCACGTTCTGGATCCTTGCAGTTCACCCTTTCACCACGCGGGTCGAGGGTTTAGGGTAAGAGGTTTTTATGAAAGACATCAGTTGAGCCTACACTTCACTGAACTAGCATGGAATCCCAAAGGGTCCCCTCTCGCTAGGGAGGTGGTTTCTGCAGGGCACTTTTCGGGTTTAATGTTTTCTTTTTGCGATCACTGTGCCTTCCCTTTCACATGGGTCTGTGTGGGCTTCCCTGTTAGCTTCAGGGAGGGTAACTCACTTCGAACATTTCTGCAAGTGAACCTCACATATTCCAAGTTCACAGTAAGGCCCCCCAATGTTCCTCATAATCCCATCATAGCCCCTGTATACCCCCGGGCTAACCCTAAACCCCAAACCTTGAGAAACTTCCTGTCTACCTGAAGCTCCCTAAGCGCTGCACCTGAACCTTACCTAGACCCCTATTCCGTACCCCATGTTTCAATACCTACTTGATGTCCAGTGTGACTTCTATAAACGAAATTAGGTACCCCCCCAAAAAGGGTATGGTATAGAGGTCTACTTAAGGTACCCTAAGGCCTTAAACCTGAAACCCTTAATCACTAAACCCTACATCCCTGAACACTAAACCCTAAACCCTAAACCCTGAATATCTAAACCCTAAATCTTTAAACCGTAAACGTACCTCAGGAACGAATTCTCCCAGCTACTGAGAAAAATGGGCTACCACCTGCCTATGATCTTCCAGAATGTGTCCGTCTCCTGCGCGGACAGATGGGGAGTTTGGTTGGGTTTAGGGTTTACCTAAACCCCAAAAGTATGTAAAATAATAGCCCTAAACCCATAACAATAGCCATAAAGGCCATTATTTTACATACTTTTGGGGCCCAGGTAGGGGTTTACGGCCAAGTTTGGCCAGTAAGATTTCGGATTTAAGGGTTTAAGGTCTAGCTATGGGGTTGAGTTATGGGGTGTACGTACGCTTCAGGGTTGAAGGGCCATGCTGTACTGTTTAGGGTCGAGGACTACCGTGAGGAGTTTGTGGAGTAGACCCTAAACCTCAACCAGTTTAGGGTTTAGGGTTTAGCGCTTGGTGTTTCAGATTTAGGGTTTAGAGTTTAGGGCTTAGGTTTGGGGAGTTGTAAGCCCACCTCGGCGGACCAAGGAATGAATGGAATGCATCCTCATAAAACCCCTGTAATAACAACAGTCCCTAGGGTTTAGGTATCAGGGCAGGCCTCTCAGTTGCCTAAGTCGTATACTACTGGGCTATATAACTTCAAGGTATATACAACCTAGAGCCCGTTATTTAGGTAACTGGAGCCCCAGGGAGTAGTTTCCATGTTCTTTCCTATTCCTTCATTCCCTGTCAACCAAACCCTAAACCCCCAACCCGAGGTAACTCCTTGGGACTTAGCTTGGACCTTAGACCCTTAACCCTTTGGGATTCCCTTATATTCCTATTATAGGTAATTGTAAACGCTAG
>CAJNIZ010008633.1:0-14397 GCA_905231905.1 Symbiodinium pilosum
TTAGGGGTTAAGGGTTTAGGGGTCCTAGAGCAGGTCCTCCTACCGTCGCATGCGGGATCGTCAAACCCCTTCATGACCCTATGATATACCTGAACCCTACCAGGTACGGTCCCATAGTATACCTTGGGTCATGCGGGGTTTGTTCATAGCCGTAGGGGGAGAAGATTAACTTGGCTATGTCTTATGTGGAAACCCCACCCTGTATACAAAGAATATACGAGGACCTGAATTCAATCCCCATTCTCCCTAAGCACCAGTATCCCTGAACCTTAAACCCTAAACCCTAAACTATTACTGGGTGGGGGAGTCCACCTAAGCTATGTCTCTTCCGGCACCTCCACCTTTGACTCGCCGGGCCTCCACAAGTAGGCCAGAACCTCAGAAGAACAAGACAGACTTAGAGTAGGGTTGAGGGGGTTGGGGGTTTTTAGGGCTTACAGAAAAGGTTAGTCTCAAAGTATAATTTCACACTTTTTTATATTCCTCCAACGGCTCTAGGGCTTCCAGAAACGAAATCTCTCAAATTGTAGATAAATTGTATCTAGATGCGGTTGCTCGTTCAGATTGATATGTGCACGGTTTTCTCTCAGCAGGCATGTCCATTTATCTCCGGAACTTCAAACGTACGCAGCCATAGGACTTCGTGTGTTTGGTCATTAATGTATGTTGTACCCTGGGCTCTGCGGTTGCTTACGTCTCAGCATTTAAGGTTGAACGTTTAGGGTCCCTGAACCCTAAACCCTTGAGGACGCGCGGTCTCGCTGTTCAGGGTTGGGTGATGGGAGGTGGGGGGTTGGGGCTTACGCTTCAGGATTTTGCGGTCTTATTAAGGGTTTTAAGTCTAGGTTTTCAGAAACTTCACGAACCCGTCTAATGAGCAAGAGCGCTTCCCAACCACCGTACACAGAACAATCTGCTCACATCCTACCTGCACCTTGAAGTGCGCCTGGGGGACGTGTAGAAATGTGGACAAGGACCAAATCCCACCCCCCAACAAAAATTGAGAATAGTAGTAGTAATCATAATAAAAATACTGAAAATGTCTATATATATATGTGTGTATATATATATACATACAATATGTACAAAAATATGTAGGTGTATATATGTATATATATATATATCTATGCCCATGAAGCCCCCAAACATACCCCTCAGCAGACTTCCCAACAAGTGTCCCGCCGCGGCACCTCGTAGTCGGTCACTGACTCTTTGCCTTTGGGCGAGACATAGGCCTGGGCTTGACGCTGGCTCCAATAAGAGTGGTTAAGGGTGTTGGGTTCAGGGGAGTGGGTTTAGGGTTTAGGGTGTAGAGGAATGGTTTTAGGGTGCGGGGTTTAGGGTGTAGACGAGGAGTTTGAGGACCTCAAGAGGAAAAATTAGGACCCAGTTAAACTGTCATATGACTCTTTGGGATCCTGATTCTGCAGTTGGGGTTGCCAAGCTATCCTAATGGGATTTAAGGTTTAGGGTTGCAACTACTCTCTATTTCTATTATAGGACAACCCTACTATCCTATGGCTCAAATGCTGCTCATCATGGTATTCCCAAAGAACAAAGCAATTAGACATGAGCGTCAGGGGGGGTGGGGGCTTTGCATACTGTGGGGAAGGGACCGGGGGGATCTGGGCTTGGAGAGTTGCTTCACGCATAGGATCACGCCACGCGGGTCAAAGGTTTAGGGTTTAGGGTTTAGGGCATAAGGTTTAGGGTTTAAGGTTTAGGGTTTCGGGTTTAGGGCATAAGGTTTAGGGTTTAAGGTTTAGGGTTTAGGCCCTTTGAGCAGTACCCATTTCCACCTACAGCATTCCCCTGGAGCAACGGCGAGTCTAGCAGTGTGACGACCCTTGGGAGAACAAAGCACAGCTCTGCTAAGTTTTCCGAATTAGCACTGCGAACTTCATTTCCAACAACGGCTACTCGTAGGATAGACAGAACTCCCGAAGCAGTACTTTCCCTACATAGGGGAGCCCCAACATAGAGCCCTAAATACTAACCCTTTTTATGTCAGGGGCTTTGTTGTAACAATTTGGCGTCAGTAGCCGTCAATTGGAGGGAAATGCCCCTGTGTAGGGGCCTGAACATTTTCGCATTTAGGGTGTAGGTGCGCTTTGGGTACGTTCTACATAATATAACCCCAATATAACCCCAATATATACCCTATTATACTATAGTAGTTTCCATTTTATTTTCCATTATCCCAATACAACCCCAATAGAACTATAGCGCTAAGAGGATTGCAGGGGCTCCTGCTCGCCACTTTGTACCAACAATGTTAAACACCCCCCACCCCTAACGTGAACCATGGCCACGCAATATACAAGGCCTCCTATGGGGAAAGGGGGCTCGGAGGGTTTAATATTGGTATGAACGGATGAATGATCACCTAAGCCCTCAACCCTAAACCTGCTCAGGCAAAGCCTTTCTTCATACCAAGCGGCCCTATACTTTTCGGCGAAGCCAGAGATGTAAAGCTTAGCACTGATCTGTCCTTCCATGTCTTGTGACTCAGTCGGCTGATACGAAAGGTTATGGATAAAAATAATGAATGTTCGTCTGACCTTTGGGAAGCAACATTTGGGAGCTCTTGAAAGCTTGCCCTTACAGGACCTGTATTCAGGACCTTCCCCTGTCCCTCGAAGTCCCCATATATCTCTAGGGTCATCAAGAGTGTGAGATCCACATTCTGGGTTTGGAGACGCCGTTGCTGAGCGTCAGCTTCTCTGGGACATTGAGCGGGCGAGGCTTACTAGTACTTGAGAGGGAGCGGGAAAAACACACACTACTAATTCTAAGCTTTAGCATTTAGGCTTTCGGGCTCTGGGTTTGGCACGCGCATCGCACAGCAGGATTCAGGGCCTAGGATTTAGGACTTACCAGCACTCGATGAGGAGTAGTGCATAAATCATGCGGTTCTCTATATTCTTTCCCCCCAACCAGTATATACACATTTGGCGGCATCTTCATATTTGGGGAGTGGGCAAGTATGAGAGGAGGGGATTAGTAGCAACTCGAAGCCCTAAGCCCTGAACCCTAAACCCTAAAGCCTAAAGCCTCACGAACCCCAAGCCCCGCAAAAGAGGAGGTGTGTGGCCTGCTTTGAGGTTTACAAGGTAAGGGTTCCCGTTAGGAGAGCCCCCCGCCCTGTAATAGTGACCATAATGGATAATGAAGATTATATTAGGGTCCTATTGCAATCCTATTATTCCACTATTACAGGGTGGGGGCCCATCTAAGGTTTAGGGTGTAAGGTCTAGGGTTCCATTTATAGTTGTACTTGTAACCCAGTTATCAATTCTCTAAGAGTACCAGTCTTACTTGACTTATGAGTACCCCGAACCTCCAAGTGGTCTTGGACGCACTGAAACCCAAACCCTAAACTCTAAACCCTAGATGCTATGCAAAAAAAAGCGGCCAACATCTGCCTGCAACTCCTGACCCGGACGAATCCCTAACCCCAAGCCCTAAACCCACACCATTTGGGATAGGTTGGCCTGAGCCTGAAGTTCCCTAAAAAGCAAGGCTTCCAGAATCCTGGGCTTTGAGGATTAGGACTTCGGGTTTATCGCACTAAGGGCACCTCACCTCTGTTTTTTGAGACACCTCCACTTGGTTCCCTCACACAAGCCGCAGGCAACCGAGGACTGATTCCAGCCTTGTGCATCCGCCACGCGTCCGGTACAGAGGGCAAGGTATCGCTTCTGGACGGTGTGTGCCTCTTTGTAATAAGAAGATTTTTGGGGAACTTCCAACCCCCCAAAATCAGGACGTACGTATATCATATGACTACAGTAGGGACCGAAGTTTGGGGGCTTGGGGTTTCCATTGCCCCTTGTTATCTCTGGATGTAGAGGAACCTCTGAACCATGTTGTGGGATTGGGTTATTGATTGTGGCTTTCTCAAACTTACTGGATGGGCGGTTATCCCTATCTATGGAAAGTACAAAAACGTCCACAACATGCGTAGGAATCTCGTGTTGCATGTCCGGGCTTGAAAAAAAAGAGGAGTTAAGACACGTAAAAGTTTGATTTTACTGGCAAGTACCCCTAAACCCTAAACTCCTAAAGTATTCCATGGAGCCAGGGAAGGCTAACTGCAGCATGGAGACCCAATGATTTCTGGGGGTTCTCTGGCTTTAGAAGCGCCTTTCTGGTGCGTAGGCATCATGAGTTCCCCTACTACCCACCCAATACAACCCAAGGTGCCGCCTTAATTGGGTTTACGGTTTAGGGTTTAAGGTTCATAGTCAGCCGGGTTATTTCCAAAGCCGTTTGAGGGGCGGGCGGTAGCATAGTATAGGGCGAGTGGGGACGGAAGCCAAAACAGCTGCTAGGCAACCACTGATTTCCTGGGTAGGCATATTACGACACACTAATGTCATCTACAATGGGAATTATGTGGGAAATCCACTGGTTGTAACTTCGGTGTTCACTAACTAGCTCCCCTCAATATGAGAACACCCTCCACACCCCCCAATATTTCACATTTGCCATACACTGGAATATAACACAATGGAAATGTCTGAATATTAGGGGGCGGGGAGGTCCTCTCAGGAACCGTTCCGTCCTGATGGTATGCACCATCGGCAGACCCTCTGACTTTGAGGTACTTAGCCCCTGAAAACCCTAAATCCCAAGCCCCCCAAACCCCGAAACCTAGGCTAAAACTCTTGGGAAAGATAGGGTTCAGGGACATTTATTACCCGAAACACAGGGAAAAGAACACGAGATTCGAACTGGGGTTTATACCAATCCCGAAATCCTAAATCGCGCCTTGAATTGCTCCGTGAGGCAGTCGGCTCCTTCCGTGGACGTTGCAGCCACAAGGACTCCTTGGCGTCTTGTACCCTGGTTTAGGGTTTTTAATGCTTTTAGGATTTAGGTGGTGTTCAGGTTTTAGGGTTTAGGGCTGTTAAGATTGAGGTGTTAAGATTGAGGGAGCTTAGCGTTTAGGGTTAAGAGACAATTGGGAGCATATGGGGTAGATTCAAACACAATGCAGCCCAGAATCTTGGAGTTGTGTATGGACTAGCTATGGGACGTATTGTTGATACTAGAAATCCTACATGACCTTAGTATACTATAGTACCAAAATCCCAAGGTTTAATTTACCTAAGATCATGCAGGATTTTTCGTATCCGCTGTAGTAGGAGTTTGAGGGACCGCCCGCTTGCGTAAGATGACGGAAGGTTTTGAAGCTCTGAGGGGCTAGTAGCTTCACCCAAAGCTGTAGGGTTGAGAGCTTCGTGTTTAGGATTTCGTGTTTAGGGTCTAGGGTTAGGGTTTAGGGCTTTAGGGTTTAGGGTTTGGGGTTTGGGGCCCACTGCTCTGAGGCTACTGGCTTTGGAGCTTTGTGCTTCACACCCGAAGCTTGTCTGAACCACCCCTGGCCTGCAATCAGATTTCAAGGATGACATGAGGAAGCCCTAAGGACATCACTCCCCTGACTTCCTGGAGGATCTTAAAGTTAGATCCTCTAAATACACCCAGAAGCTAACACCATGTCTATATAAAACCTTATTCCTCCGGTGAATCTACTCTTGAAACCCCCCAAACCCAAACCCAAAACCCTAATACCCTAACACTAAAACCCTTAAACCCTAAATCCTAAAACCCTACAACCCTAAAACCTTCTGGGGAACCGCAACCTCTGCTCACAGCTCGAGATGCCGGAGGTATCCTTGTCCAGCCGGCTGACTGAGATCACCCGCCTGTTGTTTCACAATTTAGGGTTTAGGGTTCAGGGGTTTAGGGTTTAGGAATTTAGGGTTTAGGGCTAAGCCCTAAACCCTAAACCTTGACCCATTCAGAGGTTGTAGGGATGTAGCTTCCATAAATAGAGGGACCATAAAATAGACCCCAAATTTCCCTTAATCCTTATTATTGGGTCCCGGGAGATGGTAGGAAGCCCCCATGTACTGTTTCTTGCAGAAGGGCTTGCTTTCTCAGACCTTTTTCAACCTCAAAGTAGGGTTTGAGGAGTAGAGTTTGAAGGTTTGGGTTTAGCATTCAGGGGTTGGGGTTATTGATCTGGACCCCAAACGTGACCACATCCGGCCCAAACCCATGGTTCTGGGCCCAGAANNCAGATGTGGTCATTTTTGGTTTGACCCGTCCTGGTGTCAGCTAAAAGCCATCATAAAACACACAAAAAATAGCTGCAGCCTGATACCTCCAAATTGGTGAGACGGAGCCCCAATGATGCTGATTGGCCAAGGGGGCCAGCATCATCAGCATCATTGGGGGCTCGTTTCTCCAATTTGACGTCTTCTGGTACCCCCCCGACCTCCGAAAATGCTGTTCGGGTCCAGATGGGCCTCGGAGGCTAGTTTTCAAAAACCTCCGTGCTCATGATGCAGATTTTGGCGGGTTTGGGGGCCCCCAAAACCTCTCAAGAATTCATCCGTGCCGTGGGGATTTGCTGCCGGAACGCGTATAAATTTTGGCTTGGTTTTGGAATGGGGGCCCCTTGGAGAAACGGAGGTCCAACGAAGCAGGGTCGGCCGCATTGACCTCCGCTCCATGGCTAAAGCCAGGGCCATGGCCTGCGGCAACCCGAGGGCGTTGCCCGATTTGGGGCTTCTTGACGGCTGAACTGAGTGAGGTCATGTAGCGGTTCTGTAGCAATTCAGGAGGCTCGTTAAGGAGCCTGTGCCAGGCTTCCCATAAGAACATAGTCTTCGTCTACATTGCACACGCAGAGTGTGCCCATTTAAGGAGTCACTCAATTGCCAAAAGCACGATTTCACAGGGTGCAATCTATGATGTTTATGGCCTTGCCGACAGACACCCGAAAGGTACCTTGACCAAAATTCCGACGGAATCGAATGCACAAAAACCAGAATCATAAGTAAAAAAACTCGCAGGAAAATTGTCATGGTCGACTCTCGTCGTCGTAGCCGGCTACGTGTCCTTGAAGAGGCATGAATGAACAGCCCATTCAGGCAACCTCTGTGCGGTCTACGCGTCCACCCTGCCTGCCTGTGACCCCTCTGTGCGAACTTCGCAAACTCCACTTGTAGAGTGTTACCCCTATATTAGGGTTTAACCCCGATAATATAAACATATTCCCATAATCCCTACTAAGAAGAAGTTCTTGTTCAGCCTGAAAGACGAACATGCATCCGGCACATTTACCCAGACCCCGTAAGCGATCCAAAAAAATGGAGCCCCACCAATATCAACCCATTGCTACATTGAGGAAACTAGGGGCAGATACTGGCAGAGGGAATGACCCAACCTGAAACCCCTTAACGCCCAAAATCTGAGCCTTAAACCCTGAAGCCTAAACCCCAACCCGGAATGCTAAACCCTAAAGCCTAGATCCCAAGCACCCTGCCTTTCTAGCCCCTGTTGGTCGAAGAGTGACTGCAAGCCTTCCAGCAAAGCCTTGCAGGGGAATTATTGCGTAAACCACCGGTTTAGGGTTTTGGGTTGAGGGTTTAGGGCTTAGGGCTTCTGAGTACGGATTATGAAAGGAGTCCATTGGGATGATACTAAGGTTTCTTTTTGTGTTTCCTCGCTTTGGGGTTTAGGGGGCGGAAAACCAGAAAGTGGACACTTCTATGGTGTTGGGATCATGGTAGTTTGCCAAAGCCATGGTCACTTTCTGGACTCCCATTCTTACAGAGCGGCCTCTGAGGAGCGCCATTTTGCGTAATTTTGACAACTTTCCAAAAATTCTTTTGTGAGGGACAATTGGGGTGGTTTAAGTTTGGGGTTTGTCAAGGTTAAGTGGTTGCTAGTACGGAATAACCCTAAACCCTAAACCTCAAAGCCTAAACCATGAACCTCAAACCCCAAACCATGAACCTTAAACCATAAACCCTAATTGGGGAATCGGCCAATGAATCCCAAAAGTGGTCCCTATATACTCCTAGAGGAAGATCCCTGCATTTCCTCCCTATGTAAGTAAGCACCAGCAAAAAGGGTCTAGGGGCTTAGGGCTCAGGGTTTAGGGTCTAGGGCTTAGGGTTTAGGGTATAGGGTTTGGGGTTCAAGGCTTTTGGAGTCCCAAGATGATTGGACGGATTGACAGCTCTGCTTCAGTACCGGGGCCCAGATCATGTGCGGGTGTTCCAAATAGCGAGCCCTGGAATATGAGGGAATTTGTTGAAATCATTCTGGGCACCCGTATGACGGATTTCTATGTCGCATTTTGGAAGCCCCAATCTTGAAGTCGCACTTTTGACTACAGAAACTAGATCCGATTGGCAAAACACCACCAAGGACCCAGCCTCCGAATTGTGGTCCGATTTCGGGCACCTGACATAATCCAGCCCCTAAAAGTCCGCCCCTAAACCCTAAACCCTTAGGAGCAACCTCCCGTGCAAACCCTAAACCCTGAACCCCATCAATCCTAATGCCTATAGGATGGTTGGCTTCCCCATCGGTTTAGGGTTTAGGGTGTCGGGTTCAAGGTTAAGGAATCCAACGGGGTGCCATACAAGGAGATCCATAGCATAAATTCCCTAAGACCTCCCTAAGACTAAGGTCTCGCAGTGTCTCTTCATGAAGGTCAACCCTAAAGCCTAAACCCACACATGGACTCCCCTTAAGGCTCCATTATATCCCCTGTAACCCCTGCATAACTCTGATAACCTGGGTCGTTCCCCTTGAGAGAAACTGTCCTTAGAGGGGCCCCATTAAGGGGCAATATGATTGACCCAACCTATTACCCACTTGAAGCCCAAAATAAGGCAACCCCAATATAGACCTCAAGATACTATGAATCTTTTCTATCCATAAACTCAAGACCCTAAACCCGAAGCCCTCCTATAACCCACTTAAAATCCCCACCTCCGTGGTAACTTTGGGCGGCTTCTGCAACACCGCCAAACCAGGAGCCTCGCCTTAACACAAACTAAGGGCTAGGTACGTATAGCAGGAAACACTACTACTTGTGAAGGTTTAGATTTTGCTTAGGGTAGGTTCAGGGTTTAGGGTCTAGGGTGTACGCTTCAGGGTTTGGGGGCATGGTACGAAACATTACTGCTCCTTAGGATTTTCATGGGTCTCCCTACTACAACCACCCCCCTCTTTACTACCCCCCAAGGTTCCCCCCAACTAAGACTCTCCAAGGATGAATAAGTCTATTTCGTGTTCATTGGAGGGGAGTTTGGGGGCTAGTGTAGCTGAAGTAGTATGGGAACGCATGCGATTTAGGGTTTGGTCGGGGTTTAGGCAGGGTTTAGGGTCAAAAAGGGCTTGGTATGGGGTGTTGGGGGGGCTCGAGGAATATTAGATGAAAAAGAAACACAAATGCAAACTGGGATAATACTAATGATAAAGGACTATTGGAGAGCACTTGGGAAGAACTTACCTGAAGTCAACCTGGTAGCAGTGATAATTTCAGTGGCGATGCTGGCAAAAATGAGAACAACAGTATTCTTGATTGGCCTTGCAATCATGGAGACGCGAACCCTAGCTCTCACTTGAACTGAATAATTGTTACTAGAAATACTTGCTCACACCCCCCCCATGATCCACCGAAAAGGCGTTTTTCATGAAACATCGTATTTTAGTTTATGTACATATATGTAGCCACTTCGTTGGGTCGAGGGATCCTGGAATCCAGGATTCATGGTTGTCCATCTGAGGAAAGCCATACGACTTCCAATTAGAATTAATTCAAATTAGTACTACAGAAATCCTGGGCTGAGTATATTAATATGGGAATCCTGGAGTGCTGGACTACTGATTTTGTATGTGGTCCTGGTCCACATAAATCCCTTATTAAACTTAATTCGATTTAATACGAAAATCCTGGAATCCTAGATTCCTGATTTTGGGGATTCTTGTCTAAATACATCCCTTATAAACTTTGACTAAAGATAACACGAAAATCCTGGAATGCCGGATCCTTGTTTTTGGGTTGGCTGCTGGTCTATGTAAATCCCTTAATGAAATGAATTCGACTTAATACGGGAATGCTGGAATATTACAATGTATTAACATAGGACTTTTGGAGTCCTGGCTACTCATTTTGGATGTGATCCTGGTCCATATAAATCCTATATTGGAGTTATTAGATTCAATGCGGTTTAATATGAAAGTCGTGGAATCCTAGATTCCTGATTTTGGACGGACTCACAAAAGACTAGAAAAAAACTTGTTTGGAACTATGGTGGCTCCTGAAAAATTGGTTTTTTGGTTTTACTAGGAAAAACTTGGTTTTTCTTTGAAAAAACTAACTTTTTCCTAGGCAAAAATTGGTTTTTGGAAAGCCTGAGCTCCTAAAACCAATTTTTCCTTAGGAAAAAGTTTGTTTTTTCAAGAACAACACACTTTTTCCTAGGAAAAAGTTAATTTTTGGAAGGCACAAACTCGAGAAACCAAGTTTTTCCTAGGAAGAAGTTAGTTTTGGGAAGGAACAGAATCGAAAAACCAACTTTTTCCTAAGAACAAAATTGTTTTTGGAAAGCCTGAGCCCTTAAAACCAACTTTTTCCTATGATTTTTTAAGAAAAACCAACTTTTTCCTAGGAAAACCAAAAAACCAACTTTTTCAGGAGCCACCATAGTTCCGAAAAATAAAAATGGTTTTTTGGTTTTAGTGCGTTTGGTGCTTTCCCTATTTCGGTACTATTTGCTTATGTATTTAATACGAAAGTTATATCAGCCATAATCCAGGTGGAAACCAGAAATCCAGGAATCCACAATTCTAATATTGAATTTACATAGGTTTAAGAGAATTGGATATAAAACTAGGAGACCAGAATCCAGTTGAAAACCAACAGTCAATAATCGTATTCATGCTAAAAAAAATTAGATAAGGAATTTGTGTGGATCAGAATACAATTCAATCCGAAATTGGTGGGTGTCCAAAATCCGATCATGCGAAAATGCATGTTTTTATCGGTATTTACAGTGTTTTCAAGGGGTCGGTGGATCATGGGGGGGGGGTGTCCAAATACTTATATATTCATGCTGGGTGTCCTTTTCTTGTAATAGTACAGGCGTTAACGGGGCAAACCCATACTCCGTCTGCGACTTTTTCACGTTGCTGGAACCAAACTTACTTGCTTCTGTTGCAGAGGCGTCTGGAATTTTGGTCAGCTTCGAGGAAACTGTTGTGGTTAACTCAGCTCATCGGGTCAGGAACCCCAAACAAACGGTTTCCCTTTCCCGTGAAATTGAAGGAACTGCGGCACACTCGCCCTCTGCACAGCCCCTCGATGGATTGCGGGGTATCAAGTAGTAAAAAGGATCACCAACTGTTTTGGGGAGGTGCCACCCTCTCTATTAGTACACTCCAACAACAATGAACCAATGAACAACAACCCGAACGGTCCTGAACGCTACTTGAAGGTTCATGGGACTTAGTAACTACTTATAACTGGGCTTGTAACCCTACTTATAACCCCCCTAAATGGACTTAAAGGGGTTACCCCAATTATAAGTAGGGTTATAACCCCAGTTATAAATAGTTACTAAATCCCATGAACCTCCAAGTAGACCCAAGACTGCACATCAGCAAGGCTCCCAGGAGGGACACTGATGGCGGCGGGGCCATTCGTCGGTTCCTTGGGGGTGACAGGGGACTCGGCATGAGGAGGGAACTGTTTCGCGGGCGCGTCCCAGATTTTCTAGAGATGCAGACCTCAAGCAGTCTAAGTTTTTGGGTTTAGGGCTTGAAAATTTTGAGGCAAGGACTTTGGGTTTGAAAATGAAGTCCATAGGCTTCAGGCCGAAAGTCTTGAAGCTGTGTTGACGCTTCCGTCTAAAAATGAGGCTCCCCCTACACAATAAGATCATAGAATCGGATCACATCTCATTAGAACGACAAATCAGGGAACGCGCATCTCAAATTGCCATGACATGGCCCCAAAATGTCCTATTGACTGTTAACTGTTTAAAAGTCCCTGACCAACAGCCCACTAGCAGCACTAAGGCTGTACTCAAGTTACTCAGCAGATCGAGGAACGAATTTCTTGGAGCCGACGGAAGCTTCGGTCCTGCCTGGTGAGCAGAGCTAACAAACAATTCTTTAGACTTAGGTCTTGCAAGCGCTCATTCTGATAGGTCTTTCAGCACAGTGGGGACGGTTGCGGCTTCGCTCTCACCAAGACAAGAATGCACACAAGCTTCAGACGTTCCGCAAGCTGGCTCCCATTGGGAAACAAACAAAGAGACTTGTGTGTTCCTATTTTATGTTAATATAATTCACAAGAACTACTCAGGGCCTGATACAAGCGTAGTTCCTTTTTGGATCGGAAGTTTTGAGAAGGGATTGAGCGCCTTACCCAAAACCATAAGAAACCCAACCCTAAACCCCGAACCCTAAACCCTAAATACAAAATCCTAAACCCCAAATCCTTTTTTGCAGCAGGCTTACACGCATGCGCCTGGGTTGATGCCCTGCCCAAGGACCCCTCCACCCTAAACCCTATATCCTAAATCCAAAGCCCTAAACCCTAAATCCTGGGGAGCCCGAAAGCGCCTCCAGCTCCTCGAAGCAACCGGCTTGCAGAGCAATCAGAACTGTTGCGCTAGAGGTCCTGAGTAGTGGCTTGGGGGTTAGGGTTTAGGGATTTGGGGTTTAGGGTTTTGTGGTTTAGGATTTAGGGTGTAGCGTTTAGGGTTAGGGTTTAGGGGTGCTAGAAACATATATCAAATTATATGGATATAAAAGGATTAGGGATTTAGGTTTAGGTTTCTGACCCCAATCACGGAGAAGAGCAGACGGAAAAGAGCTGAAAAAGAAAATGGAAAACAACAGCGGCTTGTGAACTGTACTGCGGAGAATACCGTTGATACTGAAACAAGCCGGCATGATTTATAAGCTGTGACGTAGGGAATACTGCTGATACTGATAGACCGCGTGTCCTGCAATGACATATTTCCTAAAGCATAAGGTACTTAGGGTCATACAGGACTTTTTGTATCCACCGTCGCGCATAATACTCGGAAGTTTGTGGTGGAGCTATTGTCCAAACTACTAGTATCCCCTTTAAAAAACCCTATAATACTCCCCTATATAATCCCCATATATAACCCTCTTTAAGGAGTCTAGACCCTAAACCCTAAACCCTATATAATCTCCTATATATTCCCCTTTAAGGAGTATAAACCCCCAAACCCTAAACCCTATATAATCCCCTTAAAGGGGTTTAGACCGTACACCCTTAACCCTAAACCCTACACTGTCAACAACTGGTTGGCATCCTTACCTCTCAAACTCCTGGTGCTGACCACAGGACTAGATCCCGGAAAGGATCCAAAACATGGAGCTTTCGAAGCTAAGCCCATTTATAGGGTTTAGGGGTTTAGGGGTTTAGGTTTTAGGGGTTTAGGATTGAAGGGTTTTGGGTTTAGGGTATTTTAAAACCCTGGGGACTTTTCCGTCTGCACGAAGGTGTGCAGGACCAGACGTTAGGAGGTGGGATTTCAGGGCTTAGGGTTTAAAGGTTTTTGGTTTAGGTTGTAGGGTTTAGAGGAAAGCAACGGATCATGTTCAGCCTCTATTGTTTGGATTCTTTAGGGGCCCCACTTTCATTCACGACCGAGAAGCTCCAACCGAAGCCGCGGCCTCGGGGCTTTGTCTGGGTCTCGGGTTTAGAGTTTAGGGTTCAGGGTTTAGGGTTTGGAGGAAATACACAACTAACGCCTCCTGCGACTGAATTCCCTGGGCCAGCAACGGTCTAGAGTTTTCATTGTAATATGTAACCTCTTCTCTGATTTTGCCAGTTGCTGAATTCCCTGGGCCAACTTCTTGTAATAATATGAGCTATAGTCTAAACTCCTAGCATCCCCCTGAAAACCCCTATCATACTCCCCTATACAATCCCTTATATAACCCCCTGCAAGGAGTTTACACTGTAGCCCTAAACCCTAAACTCTGAACCCTGAATAGTAGTTTCCATGTTCTTTTCCATTATACCTTTAACCACTCCCCCTTGAAGGAGTTTAGACTATAGTACAATTCCATTCCATATGTGGAACCCAGGAGCTTAAAAGTTTTGTCAAGTGCACGTACCAAGCTACTCAGGATTCAAGCCGTAGGTCTTGAAGGCTAACCTTCTGGTCCTTTGATCTCCTAGGCTGCCAAATGCCAACAGGGTTTAGGGTCTAGGTCTACATCAAGGGTTTAGGAATTAGGAGAAATAGGGACCATATACCTCAATAAACTGCAGTTCTCATGATGGTGATTCCCAAGAGATGCCACTTTCGGAAAGCCGAAACCCTATATCCTTGTTATCCCCATGTGACGCATACACAAACCCCTATTTGCAGATTATACGTCCTCCGATAACAGCACCCTAATGATGTTGTGATTGGGTTAGAAGCACCAGTTATGACTGGGTTGCTGGTGAGGAATTTATACCAAAAGTACGATAATGGGGAAGCCCTATGATTTACTACTTAACCATTTTATGGTACTTTGATTTAAGTTCCT
>CAJNIZ010008634.1:0-14391 GCA_905231905.1 Symbiodinium pilosum
GTTTAAGGCTTAGGGCTTAGGGTTCCATTGCAGTGGAGTACATTATGTTGGGAATATCTGGTATCAGGCGGGTGGGGGTTTTGAAAGTTCGGGGGCCTGAATGAGGCTGCGTTTACAACGCCGACAGCATGGGCACATTCCTAAATGATTGGACTGAAGTAAAATCCAGGGGCCTGACCCTCGCAACAAGTTGCACGTGAGGGCACTGCTCGAATTGGCTGAACAATCCATCAAGCTGCACAAGACATTTTCTCCACAGGCCTGGGCGCTACAACCTCGACGTGTTTTGGAAGCTGGAGGTTGAATCGGGATTTCTAACTTTGGCAAAAGGCAAGAAGATCTACAGTCCAGGGATACCCTCACATGCAAGCAACGATGGGGAAAAAATTGTCCATTGTGCAAAGCAATCCGCGGAGGGCCTCTGAAAATGACAGGAACGGCCAGGATCTTACAGTCACGTGCACCTTTAACGAGGCCAACCCTACGGCTCTACGGACATGGTCGCATGGTCACCTGAAGCCTGGCCAGGGTTGCAGAAGCCAGGCGTGCTTACCTCAACTGGCAAAAAATGTCTTTGAGGGTTTAGGGTTTTTGAGGTTTTAGGTTTGAGGGTTTAGGGCTTAGACTGGTCCATGGCTGTCGGTCTTGCTTGGCAAACCGCATGAGATCTATAAACTGTCGAACCGGGTCATGCAAGAATGGCAAACAGGAACAGTCGCTGCACTGGGAAGGGGGCCTATTGCTGATGAGGCTTCAGAATTTGCAATGTCCTGCAACTGGTTATAGTCCCCCTTAAGTAGATAGAGTATGGGGTATATGGGGATCTTATTCTAATATACCCAAAGCCATATTCTACCTACTTAAGGGGGACTATAGGAACATCACGAGCAGTCCGGGGGCACTCCACAGAAGTATGCTCCTGAAGGACTTTCTGGAAACGTCCACGAAATTCCACGAAAAGCTTTAGGGTTTCGGGTTTAGGGTCACAATCGGTTCTGCCTCCTGAGTTCAAGAGGATGCTGCTTTGACATCTTGGGGTGCTTAGGAAATGGTTTTCCATGCGGCGTCACAGGGTTGTACTCCCAAAGGTCGTAAACCTAAAAGGATTCCCCCATATGACCCCAATGTAGACCTTGGGTGTTCCTTAAAAGTATACCAATAACCAGAGGTACAACCCTAGGGGGTCTAACCCCTGAATCTTTCAAAACAAGATCTATCAACCGCTGCCAGGTTGAAGGTGGCCATGTGACTGCACAGGGGTAGTGCGATGTGAAGGTTTTCCAAAATTAGGGGTACCTTTTTGGGAGTCCTCATAATAAGGACTATAGTATAGTATTTTGGGGTCTATATTGGGGTCCCCCTATTTTGGAAAACTACCATGTAGTGTGGTTAGCCTTGGCAGTTGAGCGATGATGACGGCCCTTGGGCATGAAGTGCGAGGTGCTTTCTCTAAATAAAGAGACCCCAAATATGTACTAGGAGGACCCCCCACCCTGTAATAGTGGTATAAGAGGAATATAAGAAGAGGACCCTAATCCTCATTATCCCTTATAATGACTATTACAAGGTGGGGGGTCCACCTAACATATATACTACAATTCTTAGTATGGGGATCCCCAAAATGTTACCCGTGCATCTTTGGCTCCCAAATGCTGGAAAGCACAAGGAAATCTTGAGTCCCATTAACGCCACGGGAACATCAACAGAGTGGTTTGATGGGATCGCACTCTGGCGGAAACGGACACGGGGGTTCTCAAAATGAAAATGAAGAGATTGTGAGGGGATGATGGGGGGGTGCTGGTTAGGGATCCTATGGGACAATTGTGAGACGCGGCCACAACCACGCATGATGTGTCAAGGCTTCTCCCGAAAGGTCCAAAAAATGGAACCGGTGCTTTTTGGAAGGTTTCATTTTTTGAATCCTTCAAGAGGGTCCTAATTGGAGTCGTCAATAAGGAACTAGCATTTTTGTCCTGCTCATTCTTTTTGGTGTCCGGCTTTGATAAACACCCTAAACCCTGAACCCTCGTACTTTGCACATGCGGCAATTTAGGATGAGACTTTGCGGCTTAAGGCTATGCCTTCCAAGGGTCTGCTATCAAACGCCAGGAGTGAAGGTCTAGTGAAAATTGGGGGGCAACATGCCAACAGGCCTTGTCAGCTGCTAGCCTTCAATGCCCATCTGCCGGCAATGTTGCACCTACTTTTTTGAAGGATCCTCTTCGATGCACTTTGTAATCATGTTTGATCCAAACTCTGGTGGTTGAAGTAGTACACACTCTCATGTCGCATGTCACCTACGCAATGAGAGCTGCGGTACACCTCTTTGTCCATGCGATTCGTGATCGTATGCCGTCGTATGCCCGCGGCGCAGGATGGGCAGCAGGTTCACCTCCCGCACACTGCACTCATGGGCGCGAACTGATGGAATGACTATGGCCGGCACCTCGTGGTGTGAGATGCCAGGCGGAATTGATGGGAACTGCTGGCCCTAAACTACCCCACGGACCGTTTATCACGCTCATTCCGGCATTGTGTGGGCGGAGGTGATGCCAGGAAAAAGCGACGCTACAGCTGGGAAGGAAGAAGATTCGGACACTAGAGCACGGACTCGTGCAGCAAACGTACGGATTTGCAAGCCCCCACGGATTCGCGGAGCCTATAGATTCGCAAACCCAACATTTTCGCACCGGACTGTCAGACGGCCTAAGCCTAAGTCTCAACCCCAGACCCTCCGCCTTGACCCCAAAAGCAGGTTGTGACATCGTACTTGCATCGCACCAACTCTATGGAATGCAAACTCTCTGTATGGGACCGCAGAGAGTATGCAAAAAATGCTCAACAAGTGGCACGAGCCGCCACGACGCCACAACTTCATCGAGACAGACACTGGCACTACGGATTGGGTCGCACGAACCTAACATCTTGTTTCAACGCGCAGGATAAAAGTCCTGATGTAGCCACAAACCCTCACCCGATAACGTAAGCTTATCTCAGAAGATACAGCGATCTCGGCGCTTTCGCTTTTGGGCTCTTTGGAAGTTCATGGGTAACATCTTCGACTTGGGGCTACACGTAGGATGACTGTAGTTACAAATTGTAACCCGCCTTGGAACTACCTATGAACCTGCAAGTAGAGATTCAGGAACCTGGCTTGGCGTTGAGCTGCTGTCTTCTGGTGCATTTCCGGGGATGCCAGTGGCCACGGCAAAGGCTTCGAAAGCCATGCACCACATGAGGACTCGCAAGCTGCATTGAGGACTGCAAAGGTGTAGAGATGGGACGACAGCCAGCAGGCAGGCTGCCGGTCAGGGGAGGCCATGCATCCGCTTGCCAGCAGATGCGACACTGAGCGTCGTTTGGCATCTGCGCAGGTACGCGCCAGGTACGGGCCAGGTACGAGGCGCAAGGCTGTTGGCAGCTCATAGGCCACAGCCCAGCGCACAGGCGCCTGGAAGCAACGGCTGAGCCTCCGCCGGCACCTGCGTCGCGGGCGCTCCGATTTAGCCTCATGCCGTGACACATATGCCGCTGCTGCAGCAAAGCAAGCTGCAAGGTCCCAGAAGGTTGAACACGCCTGGAACTCCTCGCCTTTGCCCCAGCATCGAGGCATCTGGAAGCCGCTCATCAAAGCACCGATGTTACCCCTCCAGGGCCGAAACTCCAGCAACTGCCATCCAGTCTTCTCAGGCCACTACCTGATATGTTTAGCTTAGGCCTTCGGGCCCACGCTTCAAGGCTTTGCAAGCTACAGCTCAGGGCAGCATGTTTCGGCACAGCAGCAAGTTTGGTGGAGTGCACGACCGCATCCGAGACAGGACCTGGTGGATGCCACTTGGATACGCACTGGTGCAGAGGCGAGCCTCGTCCGTTAAATGCGATGTTTGCTTCGCTAGCTTTGACGTTTTTGAGTTTGCTGTGTGCAATGTAAACCTGCTGGGACGTGCTTTGAACACAGCCGCCCGGCACTAGGGAGCTGAACCTTCATAAAGGGTTGAAGCCATGGGCCCCTAGTATGGGCCCTTAACCCTGGGATGCTTATATCCCGGGATGGTTTGATATGTGGCCGTCGGCATCCCGGACCCCAGACGTGCACTCATAGTTCTACTTTTGATGCCTGTAGGTCTCCAATCGAGTAGCTCTTTTTCTGGATGCTACATAAAGTACCCTGAAGCAGAACGAGGATTCATGTGATTTCACGGAGTGTGGTCAGGTGGCTATCACCGCTAAGAGGCCTAAGGGCCCATATTAGGGGCCCATACTTCTAACCTCAGACTTCAGGTTGAATGGTATTCTTATGGCTGTGTTAAGCGCCCTGCTAAGCACCCGCTTAGCACTCGAAACTCGGTACTTACTCAGTAACTGGTCGGACCTAAATACACCCCTGAGCCTTGCTAAGGCCTTTCTAGCGCCTTGCTAACGCCCCTCGACCCCCACCTGACACCCCCTCTCCCTGCACACCCACGATATTCCATGAGCATGCTGTCGACACAATCCGGCGTCTCCTTGCAAGCAGCCTGAAAACAGTGGAAAAAACCTATCTATGAAGGATATAGAAACCGGACTGTAGATGCGCAGGCCCCCGGAAAGGCCGCGGAGGACACGATCGCTTCGCGACGGGCTCGTCGAGAGCAGGAAAGGCACCTGAAGGCGTGAGACCTAAAAGCAGAAACCCGAACCCAAACAGGCAGGCCAGAGCCTAAAAACCCAAATTGAGCAGGCGTGATTCGCCCAAGCGGAGGCTGGTGGCGGTCAGGGGTCGAGGAAGCCAGGCGCTGACTCGGTGGCAGCTCCCGCCCAGCAAAGCAGGGCGCAGCACTGCACGTGCGTTTTCACGCTGCAACGTGATTGCGGAGGTACAATCCAACCCCAAAGACATAACCATTACAACCTCCAGGGTTCTCAGGCTCTCAAGGCTTTCCTCGTGAAGAAGGCTTTTGAGCTCCATGGTCCATGTAGGTATATAGTATACAGACTGGGAGCCCAATGGCGCTCAAATATGAGTACATAGTATGGGTCCAGGTATCTACTGTACAGCTACATGGGCATTTTGGGGTCTGTGTAAAGTGCAGAGTCGAAGTTTCAGGGACTTTTGCTCGAGAACGCGGCAGAGTTTCTGTTACTTCAGGATCGCTAAACAGGATATTCACTTTGACTTGGCAAGACATCCTGATGACTTTCCTCACCCACTCCAAGACTCCAGACTTAAAATGCTAGCAAAACAACATCTCAGGCAACTTGCCTGAATCCATCTTTTGAGTTGCCGTGATGTGCTTGCACAATTGGGAGTCTTCCTTCAAATTTGGGCTTGTTGTTATGACTTTTGGTCAACTGTTTTCCAAGAACGTATCACATGGCACATCCTCTTGAAACAACCTGTTTGAGTCGGGTTGTGTCACAACTACCCCGGCGAAAGTCGCCCATGTCGCACTGTAGCAGAACACGTCGCTCCTGTTGAACAGAGGTCCACGCAAAATACACGGGGAGGTAAACTTCGGGGAGTTGCTTCGTAAGATTGGGTCTGTTTGAGGGTAGAAACTCGCAAGGCATGGCTTCTTTCATCCGGACAGCCATACCAGCATCCTTGGCCACAGTGCTCCCTTTCGCTCAGGACACTGTGATGTTGCCAAAAGTATTCGTCCGGAAGCAAATTTACGTCCTCTGCGATTGAGAAGCGAAGAAGCTGCAGATTTTGCTCGGCATGCAAGGCAACATTGACCACCATGCAGCTGTGCTGAAGATTCTTCAAACACTTTTCCTGCAAAGCTGACTTTTCATACTGCTCAAGACACAAACGTCATCAAAGAGCTTTGCTGTCCAGCGGCAAAATTACGTCCTCTGCAGTTGACAAGTAAAAGGCGCAAAGAAGGCCCAGCCAGTACAGGGGAGTTCGGACTGAATACCGCACACCACTGGATAAGTCATCAGCCGCTGAATTTGTTGAAGCGGGACCGGAGGGTTCGTCTTCGCTGCGCTGAGTGAGCTGCAGCATGTTAACTAAGTTGGAGAATGGCACTTTTTCCTTATGGTGTCCCCACTGCAAGTGCTTCCTCATTTGCGAGTTCAAGAGCCTGTGAGATCCGGCAAAGAAATGTGCAAAAACAGGGTTAAACCCTTTGCTACGCTGCTTCGGGCTATCCTGCAAATAGCACTTATCTCCGGTCTAGATGCTTTCCAAAGAGAGGGACAAGGCAGTTTTCATTCTCACACTTTGATGTTCAAAATTCATATTTGGCTTGCGCATCAATCTTGGTAACTCTCTCTGCTACATCGATGCATGTGGGAATAGATATGCGCACCCCGCGCTGCTGCTTCTTGGGACCGTATGGCTGGCTGCTACAGGCAAGTGGGAGCTCTCCAACATAAAGCGGACATTCCACTCCCTAGCCCGGCCAACGCAAGCATCGAGTCACTCCGGGAGGCTCCTGTTTTGAGATCCCAGTCCGCATCGTCTGACCACCATCGCTGCCAACAGCGGGTCCGTCAGCAGACAGAAAACTGGAGATACGGAGAGGGCCATGCCGGATGACCGGACTACGGGAAGATCCCAACACAGGGGTGTTATCTACACTGAGAATCTACGCCACTGAGAGCCAACACAAACTGCGCACATGACTCTGCTAAGTAGCTCACCACACTCCTTCCTTGAGGACAACGCCGAAACATCGGCTGCACACATGCATCATTGTGAGGGAAAAAAAACTTTTTGGAGGGAGTAAGAGCCCTGGTCGCGAGACCAAACACACACATGAACCCCGAAGACAAATTCTGATCCAGAAGCTCCTCGAAGCTTCCTCACGCTAGCCAATACATCACAAAATCACCAACGCGCCGCCCTACTGAATGTGAATTTTGCCGCATGCATTTTGGGCGGCAATATGGTGGACCTGCCCAGAAAATCACGACCAGCGATCGTTGCACGTGACACGGGAGTTTGCATGTGACGTATCTGGTCTGGGCCAAAGCTACGAAACCCGTCCAAAACCTCAGCTCCAGTCTCTGTCGTTTGCCTGTTTGCGAGAACAATTAAAACATTGCGAATCACGTGTTTTTAACGCATGTTGCAAAACACTCATGAATGCACACAATCACTCAAGGAATGAACTGCAAGGTCTCACACAACAACGCAAGCAAATCAGCGCACCGGGACATGATGCAGTCACTTGGATGTTGCCTTTTCTTCTTCATGCAAAGCGAAAATGCTGCTCACATGGAGACTTTTCATGGAATCGGCGAATACAGCCCAAGAGGTCACGCAGCCTTTGCTAGTTATTCCCCCCCCCCCATCGACCTCATCAATAACCGATTGGACACAGTGAAAAAAGCCAAGGTGTGGGAGGGCGGGCGAAAAGTTGCTCAGCGGCTACCTCAGCAACAACTTGAGCACAGTCATGCGTCCAAAGATGGATTATGCGTCTTCTGACGAAAGACTGTAAGCAATCAAGACTTTGGTTTGACGGGAGCAAAGATTTCACCGCAGGCGAAGTACAGCCTGGGATTTTTGAAATGGAAATTCGTTACGCCACAGTCTCCGCCCAAACAAGCAAACATGTGCTACGCTAGCTCCGCGGTCCGTTTGCAAGCTTTGTCTCCATTCCTGGAATAGGAGAACAATGGAAACATAGCGAATCACGTGTTTTAACGCACGTTGCAAAACACTCATGAATGCGCACAATCACTCAAGGAATGAACTGCAAAGTCTCACACAACAATGCAAGCAAACCAATGCACAGAAGGGCATGACGCAATCAGCCGGACGTTGCCTTCTCTTTTTCATGCAAAGCGAGAATGCTGATCACATGCGGGGTCTTTCATGGAATGGGCGAACACTCAGGTTAACGCAGCCTCTGCCAGTTATTCCCCCATTCTCCCAGCTCGCTGCTCACTGAAGGGGTTAGCGAAGTCAGCTAATGGATCGGTATCAGCCCTTACCGCATCTGCAATGGCCTGCGCGAGGCTGGCCTTGAGGATCATCACCAAAGCACTCAGGGTCATCATAGCCAGAGAGGGGCCGGATCGCTCGATTAGGTGCATCAAGCGTGCCTTCCAGCAAAAATACCAAAGCAGTCATTGGGACATCAGGATCTTACAAGGCACCTGAACAACGTTCAGCAGACAACTTCAATGACATATGTAACATCAGCCACATTCAGTCCAATGTCGGCAGGCGGCGAAAACCACCGCGTTAAGTATCTCACGACACTTGACACCCCACAGCTAGGCGAATACAACCCAACATCAGCAATTGCAAAGCGACACCGCCCAAGTCTGGCCATGTCTGGGCGCTACTAAAAAACTAGCAATCATCAGAGGACCTCAGCCCGAGCCACCGAGGGCATCGCAGCCCACTGTGGACGGGCACCAATCCAGTTTGTCTGCCGTGCGCCCGTCTACTAAACTTACTAAACAGAATAGGCACACTGAGCGTGGGGCGAGCGCAGCTCTGCCCAGGTGTTTGGGGTTGGACGCACATAACCCAACGTCAACGGGCCGCAAACACAACCACTGTAGGAACCTTGTGACGACACCTCTGAGTTCACATCATGGCGAAGACATCCCAGTGAATCAGAGGGCTCAAAGAAGTGACAAAACCACTCAACGGGTGGTGAATACTTGAAAGGGCCAGCATCAGGAAAGCTTCTGCCCGAGCTGCGTAGGCAAGGCAGCCCAGCTCCGGAGGAAACCAATCCAGCTTCCGGCTTGTTTTGCAGTGCACCCCCCACTTCAGGAAGGGCCTGCTGCGCATTGGGCAAGCACAGCTTTTCAGCTCAACTCACATTACAGAAGAATACAATGTGTTGGCACGTGGACGCGCCCAGTCCAAGTTGAGCTATAAGTACCCTGCCAATCTAAAGTCAGGAAGACTACGGGGGACCTTGAGCTCAGCACTCTTGTCGAAGCGGCACCTTCGCCCACCTTGATCAATTACAAGGCCACAGAGTGACCAATCACAAAGCCAAGTGTGATCCGGAGGCATGCTGGGGCAATGAGCAAGCGGGCTTGGCGAATAGGCAGCCAACACACACATCAGCAGAGCCCATTTGGCCATAACGGCCAATGACAGGGCCATACACTTGAGCCTAGCCCAATGGGCCACATCGGCCAATCGCAAAGGCCAGTACACACAACAGCAGGGCTCATTGACCACAACCACACACAAAGAAACACTCACTTCAGCAGAGCCAACTCGGTCACATCGGCCAATCACAAAGGCAAATGTCATCCAGAGAAAAATTTCGAGGCACTGAGCAAGCAGGCTTGGCGAATCGGCAGCCAACACGCACACAAGCAGAGCCCATGGGGCCACATCGGCCAATATCAAGGCCAGTACGTACATCAGCAAGGGGCAATTGACCAAGACTGAGTTGATTGGCAAAGCTCTTATATCACGGAGCAAGCGCCAAATGAATAAGCGGTCTATCCAAGGTAGCAGCCAAATTGCCTGGGACGCCCTCGGCCACTCCAGCCGCACGCAAGTCCCGAGGCAGGTGGGGAACATCAGCATCTGGTCTTTTTCAGAATTTCAGCACATCACGAACTGCGCTGCGGCCGGCCAGGAGCAATGAATCTGCACGGAGCACCATGGGCGTTTGGAAAGGCTGCCGAGGCTGGGCGACACGAGGTTGCGGGCCCTCGCTTCTGGCCAGAGGCTGGGAGACCGTGGTCTGACTCAGTGACAGCGACGCGCCGCCCCTCATCATGTTCAGCCAGGGCGACGCGGACGCCTTGCAGACTCTGCTGGTCTCATGCATGGCTTAAGCAACGTTTGCAGCACGACGGGCATACAATGTCACCCAGCCTCATGACTCAAGCAGAACCTTCTCCTCAAATCTAACTGCCCAGTTTACTTTGATCAGGCACATCGCCTTGGAAGGCAAGGGCAAGGGCTCCCTGGACGAAGACTTGCAAGGTAGACAGGACAGGGCGCTCACAACCGCTCAGGTGCTAAGGCAAGACACAGTGGCATGGTACGCCCAGACCACGAGAAGCTCAACGTCCTGGATGAACGGTTCAGGCATGGCACGGGGAAGGCGCGGCTTGCACCCTGGTTTCTCGCAACTAGCACACAGCGGCGTAGAATCACTGAGGGCGCGGAGCCCAGAAGGCTGGTAATCTGCCGCTTCTCGCTCCCGTATGCCTATTTTCCTTCCATTGCAGGAAATCGCCTTTTCAAACCTCCTTTATTGGGGCCCTTAGAGATTTCTATTAGAAATCTACCAGAGGCCTTTTCAGGACATCCCTAACTGATTTTTTCAGGCAGAACGGCGCCAATGCACATGGCCTGGGAGAGCTACGAGCATCCAAGATGAGGCACGCGCAGCGCTTGGCCAGGCTGCGAACTGGCACCCATTCATGACGAGGCAGTTCGGCTCCCACACGCACACGCGACCTGTCGGCTCGATCACCACACCTCGACTGCACATGGCTTTGCAAAGGTGTGGGCATTCAGCCGCATCAATGCGTGAAAAGAGGCACGGCCTTGCGCGACTGCGGCAGCCGAGATGAGGCATGTGGCTGGGCAGCACCACGCGCAAGTATTGACACGCGTGATGAGGCACTCGAATCACAACGCCTGGATACGCACACGTGATCTGGCCTCACATGACCTGGAGCGAGCAATCTAAGTAAAGGCATTGACTGGTGACCTGCGTGATAGGAGGCACTGCCTTGAGCGACTATATGGCATCGAAGATGAGGCACACGTCACCCAGCACTAACGAACACCACATCTCGCATCACATGACTCGGCTTGAAGGGACGCGAGCTGGTTAATAAGAGGCATGGCCTCGCACGCCTATATGGCATCCAAGATGAGGCACGCTTGACCCGGAACAGCGCGAGAAGAGGCTTGGCCTTGCACGACTTTGGCTTCCGAGACGAGGCACGCTTGACCTGGCAAAACTGCACACCAGATCTGTTCCATCACGTGAGTTGGCTGGAAAGGACACCTTGGTCGGAGAGCGCCTTCTAAAAATATTGGCACGCATAACGAGGCACTCATGGACAGGAGCATGCTACACACATGAGTCATGCATCACATGACGTAAATAAGCACTGGTCAGCGCCTTGACTGAGCTTGACCTGACACAGGCGTCACATGACCTGGACTGGGCACGGGTCGCCTTGACTAAGCTTCACCCAGCACGGGCATCACATGACCTGGAATGGGCACTTGTCGGCACCTTGCTTACCTTGTGGCAAGTTCAACATAAGCAATGATGAGGCCTGAAGACAGCGCAAAGAACCGAGAAATACGGAAAACCAGAAGCGTGGGCTGCGTGTGTGGCAGAACTCAAGGCAGCCAGCGGTTCATTGGGACATATCTGAAGGAGTTGAAATCCAACATATCAAGCACCAAGTGTTGTATTATATCCAGCCATTCCCAGAGTGATATACCTCATCAATCGAACTGTGTTGGTATCAATCTCAAAGATATCCAAAGACAAAGTAGAATATATCCAAATATTAACAGCACTCCAAATGCTTTCACTCCTTTTTGGCATTGGTGGAATAATGCATCACAGGTTTGAGAGATAGCTGTATGCATCCAATCCCCCCCAGCCAGGCATAAGCATAAGAGGTAGACATTGGCTGGGAGGCAAGGATGCAGCAAAGCAACTACCAGGCTGCTACCTGAAGAGGTCGGCTGACCTGTCTGCAACCTATACGTATGAAGGCCAGTGAGGCCCATCTGCAAGCTGCGCGTGAAGGCCAGGCCGGCCCATCTGCAAGCTACGTGTGAAGGCCAAGTGGCCTCGCTGACAACCTACGAGTTGACCCCTCCAAGTGAGAGATGCACACACAATGCAGCTACCCACCACAGGGAGGGCGGGTTGGGGCTTCACAAAAGGAATGCTCAAGATTCCTACGCAGCAATCACTTTGGGCCAATGACTGGCTTCTGGATATAGCAAGCATGAGTATGGGAAAATGTTGGATCAAATAGAAAAAGGTTTGAGTAAACACAGAACCGTTTTGTATTTTATCCAGCCATTTCCAGAGTGATATACCTCATCAATCAAACTGTGTTGGTATCAATCTCAAAGCACTCCAAATGCCTTCACTCCTTTTTTGGCATTGGTGGAACAATGCATCGCAGGTTAGAGAGACAGCTGTATGCACCCAATCCACCCCAGCCAGGCATAAGCATAACAGGTAGACATTGGCTGGGAGGCAAGGATGCAGCAAAGCAACTACCAGGCTGCTACCTGAAGAGGTCGGCTGACCTGTCTGCAACCTACGTATGAAGGCCAGTGAGGCCCATCTGCAAGCTACGCGTGGAGGCCAGGCCGCCATCTGCAGGCCACAACATGCATGATGTCCTTGTGTGCCACGTGCCAAATCGAGCGGAATTACAGTCATCATAGGGCCCAAAGTGGATCAGTACGCAGATTGGAGTCCGTGAACGCAAATTGCTCAAGCAGTTGAAGCAGTGGATTTGCTTCATTCCCTGTTCCAAAGTTGCAATTTTCGGACTGTCTTTTGATCCTTCTGTGTCCTTGCCTGCTCTCAGAGGATGCATGCCTCGTGTGTCCCATTTTGGCCTCTTTCATGTCAGTCAGGTCGGACATCGTCAGGAGAGATCAGAAAAGCCTCAGGTCATGTTTTTACGCGCGAATTACCTGTCACGGGGCCTGCTAACTCGAGGGATGGGGAATTCAAGGGGATTTAAAGTCTTTCTCACAACGCGTCCTCCGTCCTGGTCACACCCCAAGAAATGCACCTCTGGTTGTTTGCAACTGCGCAGGTTCGAGTCGTATGTGATCTCAAGCTGGACACGTCCGGAGGGGTCCTGGAAACCGCTTTGTGACTTTCTTGAAAATTTTACGGTGCACGTGTCTGCACAGACCCTGCGCAGCAAGTGTATCAGCTGCTGCACACTTGCAAGGCGCTGGTGCGATCAGCACAGCGGCCAAATCTTCACGGGCGCTTGCAGTCAAGTTGTAGCTGTGCCTACTCTCAAGGGCCACAGCTGAGTGTATCAGCTTCTACAATTTCTTCAGGTGAAGGAGGCGTCATCTTAGCGGCGAAACAGTGGGAAAGCGCTCCCCGCCCCGCAATTGCTGCTTGAAATTGCTACTTGTTCTTTGATTGGCGATGTGTGAAGGATGACAACCAAATCGCCCATGTTTCTTTGCGCAGCAACTTGCTTTGTGCGCCTTCCAGACAAGCGTCGTTCTGGACAGCACATCTCCAGCAACGAGACCGCAAACCTTTTCTGTCCTGTCTGGAGTCGGTTCAAACGCTTGATCCTCCGCTTCTGCCAGCCAGCTATGCATGTGCGCAGCGCCTCAATTGACCGAATCCCACCAGCGCAAGCGCCTTTTTAAGCTTGTGCAAGCAAGTGAGTCACGCCGCGTCTTTCTCTTTTGTCTGGCCTGACAAGATCTCCAAGTCAATTGAAATGCCAAAGCCGCCAAAACCTTTCCAAGATGCAATGTTGTGCTTCCAGCCCACTTGCGTCTCACCATGAAAGCTTCTGGGAATCGGGGTGTTGGATTTGACCATGCTCTAGAGTCAACGTCTCAAACTTCGGATCCATCAACTTCATCCCCTGCCAGACAATCCGCCCGACTCGCACTCAGACACAGAATCCGAGGAAATTCAGGTGGAAGTGGGCATTAATGAGATCCCTGATGAGAAGTCTTGCAGAAGCTCTAAGCTCACTCTGATCTGTGTAGGTTCATCTTGTTCGGACGCTCTCACCGCAAGCTTGAGGCTCCGCAGGCGTGTTTTGCTTGACTGAATGTTCTGACTACTTTTGTATTGTTTGGCGAAAAGCGGGCCTACTCGATCTGGAACCATTTTTCTTGACCTCGACCAATTTTTGCCTTGCCTGCTAGAGTCTCTCCTGATCCTCTCCCGAAGACCCGTGTTGGTGACCTTGTTCACCGAACGCTCTCAAGCCTCTCTTGCATGAAATTTTGATGATTTGTCTTTAAAAATCGCGCTTCCGCTCGAGTCCTCGAAATTTCGGAGATTTATCTTCTCAAGAGAAATGTTCTTGGGAAGCGTTTTGGTTTTGTTTCGGATTCGTCGGATTCGTCGTTCAAATTTGATCGTTTAAGGAACGATTTGTGCGCCAATTTTATGTATAAATTTTGATGAAAATTGCGCACTCGTGCGGAGCATGCTGAAAATGTTGAAGAAAATCGTGCTTTCGCGCTGAGCATCCTGAAGATTTTGAAAGAAAATCGCGCTTTTGCGCGGGCTCTTGCGCTGAGCATTTTCAAAATTTTTATTAGTATCGTTGTTGCGCAAAGTATTTTTGAATTTTCGTCCTTATAATATTTCGTTTAAAATCGTGCTCTTGTGCGGAACATCTTCGAAATTCGGTAGATTTGTCATTGTACACATACGTACATACCTACATACATACATACATATGTAC
>CAJNIZ010008635.1:0-20911 GCA_905231905.1 Symbiodinium pilosum
ACCCTAAACTCTTAAACCCTAAACCCTAAATCCGTAATCCCTAAATCCTAAACCCTAAACCCCTAAACCGCAAACCCTAAACCCTGAACCCTAAACCCCTAAAACCCTAAACTCTTAAAACCCTAAAACCCTAAAACCCTAAAACCCTAAACCCCTAAACCCCTAAACCCCTACAAGCCGCTCCTCGAAGCCTTCGGTGCGGGCCAAAGCGGCCCCGTGCTCCGTGGAGCCGAGGTGCAGGCCTAAGTCGACCTGAACTTCCAAGGATTTTGTTACGGGGTTTAGGGTTAAGGTTTAGGGTTTAGGGTTCAGGGATTAGGGTTTACGGTTAAGGATTTAAGATTTAAGGTTTAGGGTTTAAGGTTTAGGGATTTAGGGTTTGGGGTTTAGGATTTAGGATGTAGGGTTTAGGGTTTAGGGTTTAGGGATCAGGGTTCAGGGTTCAGGATTTGGGGCTTAAGGGTTTTGAGCTTATGGTGGCCCCTGAGCAGGGTCACAGGGGACATATTATGTTGCATAGGGATCTATAAGCTACTTAATAGGCAGGGATTCGTCAAGCTTCTCAGGGCTCAGCACCCTAAACCCTAGAATCATGTCTTGAACTTTGTGCGGCGGTTTGAACTCTCAGATTAGAAATTACAGGGCTCCTTTATGAGGCATCCCTCTAGCAACGGCTAGGGCATTTAGAGGGTATAAAATCAAAGGGACTCCAGTTTTAGTACGCTACGACTTCGTCTTTGGGATGGGGTTGCAAATTTTGTTGGCTGCAAAACTTATGGCGATGCTTTGTTTTGGAGCATTGTAGCACAGATTCTCAACTACCTCGCGCCACATAGGCTGCACTAGAGCAAGTATCTGCGCAAAGAAACTTGCGTTTTCGTTGGCCCCTGAGTTTTTTGCTGTCATTTTGTCCTGTCATTTTCTGCAAACAGATGGCCGCGTGCACATCTAGTTCCACAGCATAGTCTGAAACTCCTAGTATCTCCCCGAATAACCCCTATAATGCTCCCCTACATAATCCCCCATGTAACCCCCGTTAAAGGACTTTAAAAGATAGCTCGTATTGGTGCTCTGTCTTCAAAATAGTTTGAGAAGAGCCGGAAGAGTCCATGGCCGGCTTTAGGGATCAATTGGGTTGCTGTTTTGGACTTTAAATCAAGTTACTGTGGCTATAAAAGGAAACTTGGTGATTTACATTTTGTGAGCTACAGTCAATATTTCCTACCCAATTTAATGGACATGGGTTCCTCATTAGGGACTCTATTAGGGACTATACTCCCCATATTATGGTGACTTAAACTAAGCTCTTCAACAGCAACCCAATGAAGCGTGCAATCTGAAAAGCGTGTGGGATTCTTGCTGAGGGTTCGCACATGACATGATTGGAAAGCTTGAAGCTTGTGTCTGTACCTACAAACCAAGATAACTCCAATGATTGCGATGCTAGGGCTCAAACCTGTCAAGGTTTGCTGTCTACTGCAGAAGGTATGAGGTACGAGAACCGGTTAAACATGTGCAAGTCATCTTTCGATCACTCCAGCCTTTGAAAATACCTCACACCTGGTGACTTCCAGAAATTTCAGCCATGAAAAACCCTCAAATTGCAGGAGGCCCGATCACAGCCGAAAGGCTGAAGAAACAAACTCGAACTGCCAGCATCGCAGGCTGCAAGATCTTTAGCCTCCTGGGATTTTGAAGGACAAGTATGGGAACATTTCCTGAACCTCTCTTCCCCAATAGCCAAGGCTAAAAAAGTTTAGACCTCTTATAGAGACCCAAAAAGGAAGCCCCAAAAGGTTTAAGTTCTTCCATAGGCTAAGTAAGGAACCCAGCAGCCTTGAACCTTACACCAGAACCCTTTCATCCCTCTCATCTCTCGTACGCCGGCAATTCAAGAAGCACTGAGGTGGAGACATCATGGATGACAATGCATAGCTTGCCTCATCACATAGCAAGATGCCCGTTTGCTTCAACGAAGTGCCATGTGCAACGAGTAGATAGATTGCTGGGCCCATAGGGGGGAAAGTAGGTACTGTAGCCCACCGACATATCAGAAGCGGCCCTACTTGTCCTCAACTCTTGATAAGGGCAATTCTGGCTCGACTTGCAGTTCGCGGGTAGGTGTAAAATCACCATCACCGAAGAGTTTAGGGTTCAGGGCTTGGGGAACCTAAGCCCTCAAACTCAAGAATGCTCAGGGCTCTGCTCGACGTTGCTCCTCCCTCCGACTGCGAACGCGTGGATGGCCGCTCCTCTCCCTGAAGTTGGAGAACATAAACGGAAAATCGAAAAAAATAGAAATTACTGTTTAAGGTTTAGGGTTTAGGGTTGATACGTCAGGGTTTGCAGCCCACAATCAACGTTGTTGGGGGGGGTTCAGGTTGCATGTCCGGCGGACAGCTGAAGATTTCAAACACTCGGAAGCGCTTCCTGCGCTAAACCACGGCTCATGGCTGGTTTAGGGTTGAGAGTTTAGGGTTTAGGCATTAATGTTTAGGGTTTAGGGGTTAAGGTAGAGGGGTCAGGCAGGATTTGGGCGTTGCGGGGTTGAGGGGTTTGCAGATTAGGGGGCTGGTTTCAAGCTTCAGGCTGCTGGCTGTCGAGATTTTTGGGATGAATGCCTTTGAAATCCAGGTTTTAAGGCTCGAGCATCATGGCCTTTACAACTGACGTTTGAAAGATGAAGGCTGGGGTCAATCTGTCTATGCCGCTTGGTACCCTGCCTTTGTCCTACAAGCTCACAAGTTCGTGCTTGACGTTCTCCAGGTCTGTCGTCGGGAGCTTCCCCTGCTTCAGCGATGTTCTACGTATCTGTCTCCATGTGTCCTGAAAAGTGGTTGGACTCACATATTTGGACTAACCCTGCCGCACCCTCAAGGCGTAGGAGACAATTTTCCGAAACTCTAACTCACCATCCCTAACCCCTAACACTCAAACCCTACCGTAAACCCAAAAACCCTCAACCCCTCCTATCGTAAAGCAAGAACGAAACCCCCCGGCCCCTCCCCCCCGCACGCCTCCATGTACTCTGGGGGAATCGTCTCCGAGGTTGCCAAACCTGGCCATTCGCAACTCAAATCACAAAGGACACTCCCTGTCTGTGTGCATGCTATCTACTTAAGGGGGGCTATCAGTATCTTGTAATCAACAGCCCCCTTAGTCGGCAAGTGCGTCAGCTCTACAGGGGCTGGTTCGATATCCTAATCCCGACGGAAATCTGTGACAGACCGAACCCTAAACCCTAGACCCTAACCCTGAACCCAAGATCCTACAGAACTCTATAAAACCCATAGAAGCACAGGTAGTGGACCAAAGTTGGGCTACTTTGTGGGTCCCTGGCTTAGGTTGTATGAGTCTAAGGCTTTAGGGCTCCGCAGTTATTAATGGGTTCGGACGGCTACTTATGATGGGCCGCCTTAGTTGAAATGGACTTCTCAGGGACTTAGAATGCACCACCTAACTTTGGGGGGGGTGCAATATATTACCCAAGTTTGGCGGGTGCATAAGGTAAGTATTACCCTAAACCTTAAACCCTAAACCCTAGGGTGTGCATAAAACATCCCCCTAAACCCTAAACCCGAAGGGGTGCATAACATATTTCCTCTTTCCAGGGCTCCTGAAAGTAGTCCTGGCTAGGCCGTGGGCCCCAAGCTTCACCTTTGCTTCCTTATGGGATTGGCTTTGGGTACTGGGTTTAGAGCTTAGGGGCCCTTACCCTGTAACAGTCTATATTCGGGGTCTTATGAAGGGCTATATGGGGGGTTCCCAAAATTAGGGGTACCTTTTTGGGGATCGCTATAATAAGGATTATAGTATTTTTGGGTCTATATTGGGGTACCCCCTGTTTAGGGAAACTACCATATATAGGCATATTATAGATATGATCCAACTGTTACAGAGTGGGGGGGCAGTACCCCAGATCAGCTTCCTGTGCGGACGAGCCCTAGTATGCTTCTGCGTAGTCTCCCTCTTGGCCGAAGTCAGCAAAGCCGATGATACATTAATTGACAACCCTTCCGCGGCACCAAAAAAAGCCAGCGTTTCCAAACTCGAGAACAACCTCACAGCGTAGAGCATAACCCTGAAAGAAACGCAGCAGAAGGAGAATAAACGTGTTGGCAGTTGCAGCGGAGATTCTGCTGATGTGCTATGCTTTATAGTGTATTACATTGTGCAGGACTATACTATAATTTACTATACTACTGCACATCATAATATACTACTCTAAACTGTGTTATGATGACTAGACTTACTATACTAGATTATGCTATGTGCTACAACATCATCATACGATTTTCTGCTCTACTCTACTATACTATGAAGTACTAAACCATGTTATGCATGTGAGCCATAGTCTAAACTCCGAGTATCCCCCCGAACATCCGCTGCAGTAGTCCCCCATAACAATTCCCTATAACACCCCCTTTCGACCCTAAACCCTGTAAGGCCCACCTTTACGGAGTTTAGACCCTAAATCCTAAACCCTATAAAGACCCCCTTTAAGGACTTTGGACTATAGCTCATATATCATTCCCTAAACCCTAAACCCTAGATCATTCCTTGTTTGCAGCTGCCTACCTTGCTCCGGTACCGGCGCGGCAGCGGCGGCGCTTGATTTCAGGATTGGCAGGAGAAGGTACAAGCAGTCCAGCAAGCCTTGTCACAACGTGGTTACAGAGGGTTTAGGGTTTAGGGCTTAGGGTTTAGGGTTTAGGGCTTAGGGTTTAGGGTTTAGGGCTTAGGGCTTTATGGTTTGGGGTTTAGGGCTTAGGGCTTAGGGAGGGCTTCGGGTGTAGGGTTTGGCGTACAAACAGTCCAGCAAGCCTTTTCAGAATACTGCCTTGCAGTTAAGAAACTTAATTTAAGTTACCATACGAGGGGATATCGTACATAGTAGGGCTTCCTTACCATGGTAACGTGATTTGAGTTTCTTACCAACAACCCAGAATAGAGTTTAGGGCAGTCCGGCAAGACTTGCTTCGAGACCCCCTAGGCAACAAGGGGATTCTGCTAGCTTGACCCTCAATGTAGGGACCCCATGAAAGGAATTTTGGTACCAATAGGGCTTTGGTTAAGCGATAGAAAGTAAAAAGAAAATGCAAAGTGAAATAGAGACGGGGTTTGTACAAGGATTCTATCAAGATCTATCTTGGGCAAAAAGCTGAGTTCGGCAACCCCAATCCCCAACATAAGGACCCTATGGCCTGGAACTACCAAAAAGCCTAAACCTGTTCTGATTAGGTTGGACAAGTTGCCTGAGGTTGAGGGGATTCCCCCATTGCTGTGGTCCCTTTCGGGCTACCAAATCTCATGTTCCGACAGGAACGACCAGGCTTTGTGTCTCCATCTATCCGTTTAGGGCTTACTTTGAGAGACCCTAGAGATAGATTTACATGTCATATCGTCATGATAACAATAGCGTAACCCTTTAGAAGTAGGTTCCCCAACCCGTGCCCAGGGCTCCACAAAGTAGGGTTGAATGGTGCTGCCCAAGACGCGTGTTCAAAGTCGAATCAAGAGCATATCCATATCTGCTGAATCGCTTCATCTAGACCCTAAACCCTAAACCCCTAGACCCTAAACCCTACGTTTCGCACCGCTCACAACAACTCTAATGCCTTGCGTGGGTGACATCTGCAACGAAGCGGTTGCCAGCGTGACCTGCGTCCTGCAGGGATGGAGAGGATCTGTAGTTATGATGTGGGGGTTTCCCAAAAGTAGGGGTACCCTTTTGGGGAGTCCTATAATACGGAGATATAAGGATTGCAGTATATTTGCGGTCTATATTGAGGTCCCCCTATTTTGGGAAACTACCATGTATACTTGTTCTATAGTGATGCCCGCTCTTGGTTGAGACTTTCGCCTTGAAATTGTGACCGCGTAATTGCTTCAGTTGCTCCTTTACAATACCTTGGCGTTTGTGAGCCCACAGCACGTGTTCAAAGCGATGCCGAGGGCTCAAGCAGGCAGACAATACACCCTAAACCCAAAACCTTCAAACCCTAAACCCTTAATTCCTAAATCTTTAACCCTGAACCCTAAACCCCTAAGCCCTAAGACCTAAAGCCTTGTTCAACCCCATGGGCGAGACTGGGCCTGGACTGCCACTTTTGGGGTCTTAAAGTTTAGCGTCTAGGGTCTAGGGTCTAAGGTCTAGGGTCTAAGGTTTAGGGTTTAAGGTTTAGGGTTCCAGGTTTTGGGTTTAAGCTTTAAGGTGTAGGGTTAAGGTTTAGAGTTTAGGTTTTGGGTTTAGGGTTGGAATCAAAGCAAGGCAAAATGGAAGTTACTAGCTAAGGCTTAGGATTCGAAATTTAAGGCTTCGGGTCAGGATTGAGGCATTAGCATGAAACCTGGCATCAGACGTCACGTAGACGGGATCACGATCACAAGTTTTCTTGAAAGTCCCACGCAGATCATGCTGGAACAAACTGTATGAAAACCCCGACCCCAAAGCGACAACAATAGTAATGATAACCCGCATTATAGTAGCTTCCATTTTCTTTTCCATTATCCTACAGAACCCCTATATAACCCTTTATAACCCCACATACCAACATATTGCGAAGTGTACAACGATTCACCACCGCACGCAACCAACGTGATGCTGCCCAACGCCTGCCTTCAGACATCCTTTCTCACAACAACTAAACCCTCAACCCTTATCACCCCTATATAATACATCCATGCATATATACACATGCATATACACATATGCGTGTTCCCATTACATCGCTGTATGATCCAATATATCCTTGTATAACCCCTTTAAAGGCCCCAGGTGCGGATCCTGCCTTCCGGGCATCCAGGCATATTTCAGCTCCAGAACAGGGGGATGCTGGAAGACGTTGCAGCCCTTCAGCAGGTACCCGGGAGGTTAACGCGTAGGGATTAAGGTTGACGTAGGGTTTCTAGAGTTTAGCGGTTCTAGGGTTTAGGGTTTCTAGGGCGATAAAGGGCTATAAAGAGTTATAATACGTTATACAAGCTTCTTATGAGTACCCTCAGAGGGCTTACATAGGGCTATGCAGGGTTAATGCAAAAGAAAATAGAATCTACCATGCTACGAAGGCTTCAGGGGTGTTGGAATGATGGAGAAACTCAAGGAAGATCAAGGGAAAATGAACTGGGAACTGGGCGTAGGTAGATGTTAAGTGTACCAGGGAACCCAATTTATCCCTTCATGAAGCAATAGCCCATGGCCCTTGCCATGTAGAGATCCTAGCATCATTTGGGGTGTGTTCCTGAAAAGAGGCATCTCGGGTAGTCTGAGTAAGCTACAAATGCTACATGTGCTATTAAGACTGTAAAGCTGAAGCGGCCATACCGGTAGTAATTGCTTGTAAACTAACTGAGCTTATAACCATACTTATGACCACCCTGACCGGAGTTACCTAGGCTACCCAAACGACTACTACAAGTTGAAGTTATGAGAACATTTATCAGCAATTATTGAGTGCCATGAACCTTCACGTATTCACAAAACCCCTATGCCCTAATCCCTGGATCCTCAGCCTGAAACCGTAAACCCTGAACCCCATGCCCCTACCCTAATCCTTAAACCCTAAACCCTCAACCCTAGATCCTAACCCCTGAAACCCTAAACTCTCTGGAAGGACCAAAATAATAGGGCTTTAGGATCCAAATACCATTATACACTGGTAAGGTCTCTGGGTCTTAAAACCCTATTATTTGGGAGCTTGGACCTTTAGGGCTAAACCTTTTGTTGCTTCCACCACTCCTGAGCCCTCAACCTGCAACCAAAATCCCTAAACCCCTAAAACTCTAAACCCTATACCTTAGGAGGACCCCCCACCCTGTAATAGTGGTCTAGTAGGAATATAAGAGGACCCTAATATAGTCCTTATTATCCCTTATAGCCACTATTACTGGGTGGGGGGTCCACCTAACCTATACCCCTAGACCCTAAACCTTTTGGTTGCTTCCACCACAGAACAATAGCCACCGCTGCACAACCTGGCCAGGAGTTGCAAGGCAAACTTACAGCAAGGTGCCGTGAAAGCAAACTTTTTGGCCTGCCCTGAATAAGCCCAGTATAACCCTGTGAGGCTATTTATACCATTAATAATACGGGTACCCTTTTCCTACTGTTCAGCCTTAATAATGAGACCCCAAAATAAAAAGGACAAAAGGGCACTACTGGGGTACCTAGTATACGTAGGTTCCCTAACTCAATAGAATCTGGAGAGTCCAGGGTCCCTCTCAGCAAGCTCGTTTGATCCTAAGCTACCACTTGCCAGTTTTACTGTTGAGAACATAGGGACATAGGGGGATTTTCAGGAGTCTTACTATTAGGATTATATAGGGAATAACGGAGAAATGGAAACTACCATATCAAGGCATGTCTCCTAGTCCCTAAACCCTAAACCCTGAACCACAAACCCTAAACCCTGAACCCTTAACCGAGTAGTCATGAATCATATCCAAAGCATCTCGGGGCCTCTAGCGCAGAGCAAGCGAAGACGCTGCACCCGCCCGCACGCGCACGACTATCGCCCAGAAGCCCCATTAACCTGAGAAAGCTTGGGGAAATGTAGGTCTTTTAGCTCAAAAGCCAAGAAATAGTTGCGTTCACTACAGGGAGGTGGGGGCTACTTGGCCACCATCGCAGCCGTCGCACATTCATGTTTAGGAGGTTCAGCGTGTGCTGGGGCTCAAAAAGCGCGGCTTAGAGTTTAGGGCTAAGGGCTTAGGGTTGAGGTTCCACGGATCTGGGGCGCGGTTAGGACGGTTCAGGGTTGAGGGTTGAATCTTAGGGCTCAACGACTGCGGCTGGTACATACGGTGGATGTAGCCCCAAACAATGGTGATAACAACTCTTTGGGGGTCCTACTGTGTATACGAAAAATCCTTCATGACCTTATGTACTCTTGTACGACAGTTCCCAAGGTAGAAGGTAAGTAAGGTCATGCAGGATGTTTGGTATCCACTGTAGGTGGAGCAAGATTTCTTCCATCCACATTGAGTCATTCCCCCTTTCAGGATCAGTTAGCACAATGGATAACAGGAATTCTACAAACCCCTTAATAAATCCCCCCTTAAGGACAGTTACTGGGAGGGGGAATGACCCAACATACAAAGTAGTAGCGGCGTTTTCCGGGGCATCGTCAAGGTTCAGGCATCTCCTCACATGGAAATTTCTCAAAATACTCCCCTACACATCCAAAATTCGATAACAAGGACCCCATACTCCCCCTTTAGTTCCCAATATCTCCCCAATGTGTTTTTGCTCCCCCACCTCCTTTTAAAAAAAGCTACACGGACTTGCAACCATTGATTTGGTCCTCATCCCACTACACAACAGAAGAATGATTGTGGGATCCTCTGATGGTCCTCTGATATGTCCCCCGAAATCAAATGGAATCCCCGTGAGGCAAACGCAATCTCGCAGAAGCGGTGAAGTTGAGAAGTCATCCAAACTCCGAAGTCTGCGTTTCACTACTAGAACACTTCTGTGGAACGTGCGCATTGTGCAGCAAGAAAGCCTGCCTACTGAAACACGTGGACCGAGCTCCCGGCTTCACGCGCACAATGCCTTCCGCCTCCTCAGATCCTCCCAAACACTATTCTTACAACCTAAACCCTAAACCCTAAACCCTAAACAGCAACGTAGGCAGTTCTAGGGATTTCAATACCAGTATGACCAGTATGGGTCATGAGACCCTCAAATTCCAGATTAGGACCCTGATGAGGGTGCTTTTAAAGTCCAAGTCCTGCCAGGGCTAGAACTGCAGAAATAAGGGGTTTAGGGTTTAGGGCTTGGTTACCTAGATGAAATCAATGGCCCTTTGCCCTAAAGCCTCAATAATTTCATAGTTTCTGCTTCCCTTCCCATCCTCCGAACTACCCCACATGCCCTAAACCCTAAAACATGTTGTATTTTCCATTCTCTTCTCCATTCCCCTATATCCCCCCCTATAAAACTTAAGGGCCAAGTCTAGGGATGAGGGTTTAGCAACAGTGGGTTTGGGTAGGGGCCCTCTAAAAATCATATGTGCATGGCCGATTGTTTGGAACTTAAGGGCAACATTTTTTAAGCAATGCTCAAACCTACCCCTTTTAGGGTTTACTGAAAGGCTACAACACTTAGGCTCCAGGGATACGTACTCAGCTGAGGTGAAATTATTTCCTACAGAATTTAAAGGAGATGGGTTCCTTGCATATCAGGGGCTATACTAAACTACAAGAGGGACTTGTATGTCCACTGTTAAAGGTCTCTTAATAAGCCGAATACTGACAGTAGCTCAATCAATCTTTTGTATGTTGAGGCCTTGCTGAGTTGCTCTTGACAGTCTATACCATAATATGAATGCATGATACATAATTCCGTTTCCTTAGCAAAGAGCTGAATGTCAATTCCTGAACAGCAACTTCCTCAAGGGCCACGTTTACGGATAGCAAGGGCTGCCGACATATCCGACATCATACTACAGGGACCTACATAACTGCCAAGGTCTTTCTGAGGTCTATTGGAGACCTGTCTGCGTTATGCTCCACCATAAGTATACAAGATTAATCTTGGACTAGACTATAGCTCATATAGCCTCCTTTTAAACGGACAATACTCGATATGGGGGTCTTTGGGGGGGTTCTATGTCAACTTGAGGGTGGATAGATCCTAAACCCTAAACCCCAGGTATACTACCTAAGCCCTCTTCAAGCCCGAAACGGCGGTGCAACTACCAGGATGGGCTATTAGACTTTAAAGGGCCCTTAATCTACCCCTATTAAGGTACTAACAGGGAAGTTTGGGGTCTAATAGCCTATAATGGTAAGGTCTTTTTAAACTTGACCTCCGTTCCCAAACGGAGAACACCCCTCCAGCCAGGGCCTTTAGGGTTGAGGGTTTAGGGTTTAGGGTTTTAGGGTTTAGGATTTCGGGTTTAGGGTTTAGGGCACCCAAAGCAAGAGAACGAGTCTGTGCGCAAATTTGCCTGCCCACCTCTAACATAGCTGCTTTCTGACTGCTGGTGAACCCATATCCCACCTAGCCCGACGCCAGCATCACGCATTAAGCCCATGCCTGAAATGTGGGAGTTTCCGTAAGCGGGCGCCCTACCATAAACTCCAACATACAATACAAAGTGCCCGTACGAGTATGGGGACTCCCCCCCAAAAGTGCCCCCAGCTGTTGGAAACCCTTCACATATAGATCACTATAAACCGCTATACGCCCCTATATGAACCATAGTGTAATAACCCCTACCTTAAACCCTAAACCCTAAACCCTACATCCTAAATCGTACACCCTAAACCCTAAACCCTGAACCCCAAACCCCCTAAACCCTTCATGTCTCCCATGTGGCCTACACCCACGACCATGCTCTTCACAGTCGTAAGCTCCAACATGTTGAGGTAGAGCCGCAACTTTGGGCCCTGAAAGTTTTGGGTTGAAGGGTTTAGGGGTTGACGGGTTTAAGGGTTTAGAGGTTTAAGGGTTGAAGGGTTTAAGGGTTGAAGGGCTGAAGGGTTCAGGGGTGAGGTTCCCTTCTTGCTTAGATCGCGCTGTAAAGCCTACAATCAACGTGAACTTCAAAGCTCCCTACTACGGTGGATAATAAAAGACCGTGTATGATATAGAGTTTAGGGTTTAGGGTTGAGTGTTGAGGGTTTGAAGTAGTTTAGGGTTTAGGGTGGAAACTAAAAATCCTGCATGACCCTGTGCCTTGGGAATTATGGTGGTATAGGAAAATGAGGTTATGCAGGAGCTTTAGCATCAACAGCCCTAAACCCTACACCCGTAAGCCCTAAAACCTAGTGTTTAGTACCCAAGCCAAGCCCTCCCTCTTATGAATCTGAAACAGTTTGAAATTTGGTAGCTCCCAGAAGTAGGGGGACACCAATATCTCCCCCAATAGACTGTAGTCCTTACTATGGGGACCCGCGAAATGGTACCCCTAAGCATATAACAGCACGAAGTAGAATCCAAGTAGTATTGTGGATGGAGGAAATATTTCCCCATCTTATCTACCCTACACCCTAGTAGCATACAAGGTTCCCCAGTAAACCCAAAATAGTAAGGGTACCCTTTTTCCGACTGTTCGGCTTTAATAAGGAGACCCCCCCAACAAAAAAAGGTACCTAGAATGATATTTTGAGGGTCCTAAACCCCAAAACCGTAAATCCTAAACCCTAAACCCTACACCCCAAACCCTACGCCCGGAGGTCCCGAGGTGCACGATTTTCACCACCAACCCTAGCAACGGCAGCAGAGATTCGGCAAAAGCAGTAGCAAGTTTAGGGTTTCAGGGTTAAGGGTTACATAGGGTTCAGAGCTTAGGGTTCAAACTCCCTCCTATACATAATGCCTTGTTATCCCTGAGGTCCCTGTTTGGAGAAACTGGGTTGCTATTAGGGAACCTATAGCCCCCCTTAAGTAGATAGAATATGGCTTTGGGTATATTATAATCAGATCCCCATATACCCCATATTCTATCTACTTAAGCGGGACTGTAACCTGAGTGGTCATAGCGTTGGCATAGTAAATGAAGAGGAAACCCGAGAAAAAAAAAAAAAAAAAAAAACTACACCACCCATATACTCCCTTTTTAAGGAATCCCCCCAACAACCCTATATACCCCTATGTAACCCCTACATGCTCCTATACACTCCTAGTAGGAATGGGAGCCCAAGCCCTAAACCCTGAACCCCTAAACCTTAAACCCTAAAACCCTATATACACCCTAAACCCCTAAACCCCTAACCCCTAAAACCTAAAACCCCAAACACTAGACCCTAAACCCCAATACCCTAAACCCTAAACTTTTAACCCTGAATTCTGACCCTGAACCTTAAACCCTAAACTTTTAACCCTGAATTCTGACCCTGAACCCTGAACCCTAAACCCTACACGAAAGAAGGGCCTGGTCTTTTTCCAACCCGTCGGCTCCATGCTGCCAGAGCCGCAGTGAGGACTGGCATGGGGGGCTAAGCAGGGAAACAGCGTAGGGCAGAAGGTCTAAAGTCTAGGGTTCAGGAGTGTAGGGTTGAGGGCTAAGGGTTGAGAGTTGAGGGTTTAGGCCTAAAGGTTAGAGTTTTGGGCTTGGGGTTGGCGGTGTAGGGTTTAGGGTGGCTAATTCGAACACTGGGGTCACTATGTGTCTTTAGGGGTTACAGGTCATAGGTAGACTTACTGAATCCACTCTGGGCTGCGCTTTTCGGGGGGATAGGGAGATTCGGGCTCCTAGTTTAGGGTTTAGGGTTTTCCAGGGTTTCCAAGGTGTAGGGCTCCGGATCTTAGGGTTTTGAGCTGGTTTGTGGGGGGAATTGTCGGCTGGCCACTTTAAAATACTTTCAGAACCTCGGATGAAGCCAGTTTGGGACCATTGAGTGCCGATTTTTGGTTTCACACGTAAAGTTCTTTTACTAGCATAGACGGCCTACACGAACTACGCGTCATGTCTGCTTTCCCTTCTGAAGCAGGCTATGCAGGCTACACATTGCTATCCTGCTACCTATGCGAAGTCCTATGCAGGACTTGTTCCGGGTTTAGGGTTTAGGGCCGTATCGGCGTCGTATATTCTCATATCTTAAGATTATGAGGACAAGACAACTTGCACGTGTCCACGCGAGACAATGGAAGACTACGCCCGGCACGCCATAGGCTACGCGAGCACGCTTGCAAGCTTCAGTTCCATCATGGCCCTTGCATACCTAAGATAAAGCTGCTCAATTCTCACTCTCTATGAAAGGTGTCTTAGTACCATTTGAAGAACCCTTATGTTCTATGATCCCAGTACATACCACATCATAGGGCGAAGTAGTTTCCATTTCCTTTCCATTACCCCTCAAAACCGCAAACCCCAAACCTAAACCCTAAACCCTAAAACCAAAAACCAAACAAAATGTGTCTCTGGCAGGCTATGTTCATCCTAACACTTGAAACACCTGCTGGCTGTACCGACTTGAGCGTCAGCGCCAGTTTGGGCAGCGGCCGCCGCTCCTCGCCAAACCCTAAAGCCTAAACTTTGAGCCCTAAGCCCACAGAGCAGGGAACACTTCAAGAGCTCTGGCTCAGGGGTTTGTGGCAGTTGAGAAAGTTGCCAGGATTTTTTGGGCCTTTCCCTTCCGCAATGCTTGACTTAGGGTTTAACGTTTAGGATCTAGTGTCTAGGGTTTAGCGTTTAGAACTTAGGGTATAGAGTTTAGGACTTAGGGTTTAAGACTTGGAATTTAGGGCTTAGGGTTTGGGATTTAGGTTTTAGCGTTTAGGATAGCCCTACGCACTTCAACCTTGACAGCTGTCCTGCTTTCCGGAAGCCGGTTGTGCCGAGGAGGAGGAAGAGAAACGGACCTCTGAGCAGCCCGCACCAACCATGTACCCCTAAACCCTAAACCCTAAACCCTATACTGTAGTGCCCAAACCAATGACCAATACCATTCTGAGGTCTATTTGAGGCGCCATATACCATGATGATACAAAAAAACCCAAAACCCTAAACCCCAAACCCTAAATCGGCTGATGTCGGCGTATTATTTGCTATCACCTTTCCTGGACCAGAATCCCAGGTAGCATCACCATACGGAACCCCAACCCTAAACCCTAAACCCTACACCCCAAACCCCAACCCCTAAGCCCAGCCCTACACCCTGAACCCCGAACCACCACATTATATAATACACTGGCAAACGATTCCTTCGCGTAGGACCTTCTCCTGACCGGCGGGGATGCAGCAAACAAACTGTTGCCCCCAAGGTACAAGCTGTAAAAGAAGGAACTGATAGTGGTAATGTGAGCTATAGAACTCCTGAACGGGGGTTACAGAGGATTTAGGGTTTAGGATTTGAGGTTGGGGGTTTAGGGTCTAAACTCATTAAAGGGGTGTTATATTGGGGAATATATATCGCACCATTATGAGGGTTACTAAGGAGGATACTAGGAGTTTAGACTAATTATGGCTCATGTAAGGACATGGAAACTGGCTTTGCTTCGAGTTTCTAGCTTGTCCAAGCTGCAAACAAGGATTGGTAGGGCCTACATGAAGAAAATATACAGATATACAGATGATAGCTCAAGATAGGATGGACAACTGTAGCGTGTAGGGTTGAGGGTTTAGGCTTGACTCCTGATTGTGCTCATGCCCTCGGGGATCGTGGCAGGAGTGAAGCTTTTCTCGCAAGATGATCTGAGGCATAGTCTAAACTCGGGTTATAGAAGGGATTATATATATGGGAATAATCTCGGGCTTATTCTGTAAGGGGGATACTAGGAGTTTAGACTATGGTTCGTCTCGGACAGGGGATATCATGATCAGCGGGCTCATGATTCAGGTTTCTGGCTTAGGTGTAACGACTTTGTCTTTGATGCGTGTTGAGATTTTGGTGAGGGCTGCTGCGGAAGCGGGAAAAGGCTTGAACTCCTCTCCCATAATGATTACCCTCCCACCCCCAATAGTGAATAGTTCCCCAGCATGTTAAATACATTCGAAGTAACGCCGCTCGATCTTTCTGCGAGGGCTACAGTCAAATTCAGACACCGAGGTTCCCCACGTAAATGAGGGAGCACAATGCTTTACAAGAAGGCGAAGTTCATCCACGACCTTTTCGAGAGATTTCTTCTCCCGCTCCAACTGGGCTGTCTTTTGCTTTTGCTTCTGCAGCTGCTCCTGCAGCTGCAAGATCTGCTTTCTAAGCCTCTCCTCCTGCGTCAGGTCTTTCTTCTCTTTCTGCAGCTGAGCCATTTGAGCTCGGAGGCGTGCCACCTCGTCTTTGAGCTTCAGCAGCTCAGAGACTCTCTTATCCTCCTCGGCCTCCTTTTCCAAGTAATCTGGGTTGCTGTTAAGGAACTTACATTAAGTTACCATAATGGGTATATATAGTGAATAATAGGGTTTCCCCAATATAGTAACTTATTTTAAGCTCCTTAACAGCAACCCAGTAATAGGTTAGATTGAGGGAGGTGCCGATTGATCGTAGAAGTAGGCTGCCAGGCTGAGCAGCGAAGGGCAACATAGTTTTAGGGTTTAGGGTTTAGGGTTCAGGGTTTAGGGTGCGCTTGACTCCCGAAACCCAAGAAGCTACACCCTGAACGTTAAGTCCTCAACTTTAAAACGCGTCGAAGAAGATTATCTTGGGAATGTTAATCTCGTACTTTGTGTCATCATTCTACAACCAGTGTAGGAATCTAGGACAACAACCTTGGCAATTGTCCTGCACTCTAAATCAAGAGTCGCGGACCATAAGGTTTGCAACTGTCCTTGCAAACCCTATATAAAAGAACCTTAAACCCTGAACCCTGAACCCTAGATCCTAAACCCTAAACCCTGAACGCTAAACCCTAACCCCTGAACCCTAAACACCAAAGCCTAAATCCTGACCTCTTTCACAGCCCCAAGACCTGACTCAGGGCCGCGGCATTCGGGTCGTAAGCTCGGATATGTGAACGGAATACTAACCTCAGCACTAATGTGAATTTAGTGTTTGGGAGGCTAGGGTTAAGGTTGTAGGGTTCAGGGTTGATGTTTGAGGATTTCGGGATTTAGGGCTTAGCGTTCAGGATTTAGCGATAAGGGCGTTTAGGGTTCAGGTTTTAGGGTTCCGGGTTGAGGTTTGAGGGTTTAAGCCTAAGGAAACACTTGACAAACTAGTATCAACCGTATGTGATCATGTTCACATCCTTGGATTCAACACCTAGACCCCGCAAGGTAGTACCAAAGACAGCCTTCCGAAATGAAACCTTCTAGATCCCTTCAGAAAACACACCAATATATTAAGAACTCGCAACCCTACATCGTCAACACCCATGAGTTGCTGCTGGAAAGCAAAAGGTAGGGGCTGATGTTGACATCGATCTTCTCGACGTCCACCTGCCGCTTGGGTACTCAAAGCTTCATGCGGCTTCGTAACAACTTCCAACTGATACTCCCCAGAGCTGGACTTACGTAGGCAGCACCCATTGGACTTAAACCCCTAAACCCTAAACCCTAAACCCCTAAACCCTAAGCGACTTATAACTAAGTCCCCTGAGCCTCTATGTATGTGTGCCAGGTTCCCGGGTTGGTCTACACAGGTTGCGATTCCTTAGGGTTTAGGGTTTAGGGTAGTAGTATACCTCTCTTCCGACTGCCGCTGCTGCAACTGCAGCCTGAAAACCCGCCATCTGGTGGCGTAGCGGGCACCAAACAATGGAGAATCACACGGAAAAGTAAATTCAAAATGAAATGGCACCTACCATTTGGGGCTTAGGGCCTATGGTTTAGAAGTAGCAATAATGGAGGATCAAATGGACAAGATTATGGGAAAAAGAAACGGAAACTGGGCTTACATATTATGGATTATGTAACAAAAATTGGTGTTTAGGACCCCACGTTGAACCCTAGACTCTAAGACCCAAACCCCAAACATTACGACCCTCATCTGCGTCAGGGACTCTTAAACATGAGGGCTCAGGGGAGAACAGCGTTTTTTTGGCTTTAGGATTTAAGGTTTTAGAGATTTAGGGTTTGGGGTTTTGGGTTGGGTTTAGGGCACTAGAGTGTTCTTATTCTTGAACTCGGATTACTGTCAGAGGCCATCCTCGAACTCCAAAGAGGCTTGTTCGGTAGACTCCTAAACCCCAAAGTCTCTATAGAAGGGAGGCCAATCACCACTTAGGGTCCCTAAATAAAGGGGGTTCGCAAAATTAGGGGTTTAGGGTTTAGGGTTTACATCCAACTGCTATGGTCCCTTTATGGCGGTCCCCATGCCATGGACTGCACCTACGTTGGGGTTCGCCCTGTTTATGGAGACTACCATATGTACTATAGTCTTAACTCCTAGTATCCCCCTTAATAGCCCCTATAGTAGTCCCTTATATAATCCCCCTATCTAACCCTAAACCCTAAACCCTAAACCCTAGACTACAGCTCATGTGGTATTTCCTGGGATATGTACGACTTTAGGTGGCAGGAGACTTGATTATTTCCGTAAATAGGGGGACCCCAATATAGACCCCAAAATAATATTGAAACCTTATCATAGGGACCCGCAAAAAAAAACACTAAACCCTTAAACCCTAAACCCTGAACCCTAAACCTTAAGCACTAATTTTGGGAAACCCCCACTCCGTATATCAACAATGCCTCACGACCAGATTGAAGCTTGGAGACCGAACATCTGCAAGTTCTGCCCCATGGGTTTAGGGTTTAAGGGTTTAGGGCTTAGGGTTTGGAAAGTTCTGCCCCATTGTACATGGCCTACAGGCACACTGCTGCTTTCAACACATCTTACTAGCAAGCCTGCTCCAAACCCTAAACCCAAAAAAACAAAATCGGCTCATTTTCTGCATGTGAGACCTCGGGGTAACTATTGGAGGTCGCGTGGAGCGACTTTTGTCCAATTCGACCTGCGCCTACAGAAGTTTGTATGTAAAATGTGTACTGTCGACCTGCAGCAAGGAGAGTAGAATAGGATTTGGGGTTTAGGTTTTAGGGTTTAGGGTTGCATCATGATTCTGTAGTGCTGTACTTGAAAACACATGCCGGGTTGCTAAGCGCTACCTAAACCCTAAGGCCTAAACTCTGACCCTAGGGTTCGGGGTTTAGGAAAGCAGCTACAATCTTTTACCATGTAACATCCTACAAAGAAATCCTCAGCAGTCTGGCTGGTCCGGGCACCTGCTAAGATGGTGTAGTTTTGAGGCTTAGGTCCTGTGTAAAATGAAAACCTGAAACAATTCCGGGGTTTGGGAATCCAGTGGTATGTTCCGTCAGCTTTCTACATAGAGCCTTTCAAAGGCACTGAGCACCAAATGAAAAAAAGCTTCATCATGAGAAATTCCTTGGTCCTAAATGACGTCATATGATGGCATCATAACCCTACAGTCATGCTTGGATTAGAAGTGCCCTATAGCGTTCTCAAGTATACCTCCAAAGTCCGTCTGACTCTAATCCTCCAAGCACTAAAATTCTCCTAAACCCTAAACCCTAGACCTAAACCCTAAATCGCCCCCACAGTAGCAGGATGCATCTCCTAAGGACACAACGACAGAATGAGACCCACAATCGGTAAGGTTCCTTCGGTTTAGGGTTTAGGTTCCTGGTTTAGGGTTTAGGGTTCCACACCCTAAACCCTAAACCCTAAACCCTAAACCCCACCCTAAACCCTAAACCAGGTTCTTCATCAGAGGGTGCGAGGACCAGCGCAAACAGATTTTGCAAGGCGACCCTCCTCAAAAACAGCTGTACTGTGTTGTGATTCCCGGCTCTGACAAAAGGGTTTAGGGTTTAGGGTTTCAACTTGTGAATCATCATCCCTAGCATGATTTGTGATTGCCGTTTTCTCTTACATTGCCCTATATCTTCCTTTACATTCCTGCGTATCCCTGTATAATTCCTCGAACCTAAATATACTCCCTATAAACCGAAACCTCCTTCCAAAGGATATGGCCACGAAGTCATCTCCTTTTTTTAGGTTTGTCGCTTTCGGGTTTAGGGTTAAGCGCCTAGGTGATGAATACCAATGGCGAAAAAATATAGATTGTTGTCCTAGATTCCTTACGCAGCCATGGTACAAAGTAAATCAAAAACACCCAAATCTGCTATTGGTATTTCTTAGGCTGACACATTCCAAGCCCTATACACGACTATGTATTCCCAGTGGCCTAACACCCTTCTAAAAAGAAAAACCCTGAAACCTAAACACTAAACCATGAACCCTAAACCCTTAAACCCTAAACCCTAAACCCTAAATCCTAAAACCTGAAATACTAAAGCCTAAACCCTAACTATTAGTTTCCATTTTCTTTTCCATTGTCCCAATATAACCCCTACATAACCCCTATAGGCCTCCGGACCTTCAACTTAAAGCTTATGTAGTAGCATCCACTTTACTTTACAGGTACTCCTGAATACCCCTACATCATCCCTAGATAGCGCCTATGTGATCCTAGAGAAAATCTCTACACAATTCCAGGATAGATAAACCCTAAACCCTATAATCATCTCTTTTTCAGACCCTGTAGTAGTCAACCCTAAACCCTCGACCCTAAATATGCGTGTAGGGTTGTCAATATTTAGGGTTAGGAGCTGCTTCGCAAAAGACAGTCCAGTATGAACTTCTTCTGACAAGAAGTCTGGCAGCCCAACAGTCTAAGTCCTCTACTCGTATGTCCATACCCAATTGAGACAGGTGCTCTTTAGGATTCAGGGTTTGGGGCTTAGGGTTTAGGGTTAAACCCTCAACCCCAAACCCTAAGTCCTAAACCTTAAACCCTGTTTTTGAGTGGTTTGCCTTGCAATCTTTAACTAGGACTACCCCCGCTTGGACTTGTGAGTCTCAGAGGGGCCGCGCTCAAACACCTGCAAAACGAGCAAGTTCAGATCCATGAGATTCCAACAATCAGGGGGTTTAGGGTTCAGGGTTTAGGTGTCAGGGTTTGGGGTTTGGGGTTTAGGGGTGTTTAGGGAGCTTCCAACAATTAGGGGGATCTATTGAGCTATAGTCTAAACTCCTAGTATTCTCCTCAGTAGCCCCGATAATACTCCCCGTTATGATGCCCTATATAACTTTCTCCCGTGAGGAGTTGAGAGTATAGCCACTTGGAATTTTCTTGACAAGCCAGAAGGGGCTTCTCCTACTCTTGCTAGAAGCGAGCGGCCTTTGGAGTAGGAGTCTGAACACCGTGGAACGTAAGGCAAGCAGCCAAAATCCCATAGTCTCTTAACCCTAAACCCTAAACCCTAAACCCTAAACTGGTTACGGGTTGATGCTAAGAATCCTGAATGTCACCAGAATTCCCAACATAAGATCTACTTGAGCCGTGCCTCAGCTCTAAGTATCCCCCTTTTCGGGTTTAGGGTTTAGGGTTTAGGGTTTAGGGTTTAGGGTTTAGGGTTTAAGGTTAGGGTTTAGGGTTTAGGGCGTCTGCCTGCGCAGGGCTGTGTATCCATGCGCCGATGGCGCCACCCCACTTCCA
>CAJNIZ010008635.1:41352-67458 GCA_905231905.1 Symbiodinium pilosum
GCCTCCTCCAAAAATCGACCTTGGAGGCTTTTAGAGGCGGCTCCAGCAGCAGGCGCGCCAGAGCCCCAAAACCCAAAATCCAAAACACAAAATCAAAAATCCAAAACCCAAAATCCAAAACCCAAAACCCAAAATCCAAAACCCAAAACCCAAAATCCAAAACTCAAAACCCAAAACCCAAAATCCTAAATCCTAAATCCTAAACCCTAAACCCTAAATCCTAAATCCTAAAACCACAAAATCATACCACGGCCCTATTAAGGTTTAAATATGTATAGGTAGAGAAGGTTCAGGGTTTAGGGTTTAGGGTTTAGGGTTTAGGGTTCAGGGTTTAGGGTTTAGGGTTTAGGGTTCAGGGATTAGGGGTTTAGGGTCTTTGGGCTTTTGGGGATTAGGGGTAGTATTTAGGGCTTAGGGCTTTGGGCTTTTGGGGGTTCAGGGTTTAGGGTTTAGGGGGCTTAGGGGGTTTAGGGTTGAGGGTTTAGGGTTTAGGGTTTAAGGGTTTAGGGTTAAGGGTTTAAGGGTTTAGGGTTGAGGGTTTAAGGTTTAGGGTTTGGGGTTTGACGTGTAGGATCTAGGGTTTCGGGTTTAGGGCTTGCGGTTTTGGTTTAAGGTTGAGGGTTTAAAACGGTTTAAGGCTTTGGGTTTAAGTATTAGGGATTGACGGGGATTTACACAGGTAATTGAGGGCTCTTTCAATGAGACCCTAATCCCTGGACCTTAAATCCTAATTTGGCATTTTAGGGTGTGGGTTTAAGGCTGTGTTTATGCAGGTCATATGCGCTTTAGGATTTAGGGTTTAGAATCTAGGGTACGGATCTCAGGAGCTAGGCCCGACTTCTTTTAGTTGGCTTTCAAGCCTTCACATCCGAACACCTTTAGGATTTGGGGTTCGCGGCATATTCCTTGAAACCGTTCACCTACCTTCCTACGGCCTGAAGCCTGAAAGCTTCATAACTCAAATGCCCTGATTCCTAGAATTTAGGGTTTAGGGCTTTCGGGTGTACCTATCACTATTACAATATTCCTAGACTGTGTATACATGTTTACATAGTAATATCTTACAATATGATTCTGGCTCTCTGGTCTTTAAATTTGGGTCGCTATCATGTGCCCTAAAACACAATTCCGGGTTTGGGATTTGGGGTTCAAGGCTTTCGGGCCTAAGGCTGCGGGTCGTTGGCAAGAAGATGCAAAACAAAATCTTGCCTGCTAATTCATATGCGCTCCCTAGATGGCATGGAGAGCACACCTCCATCCACGTTGCTGTCCACCCTTGCACCTTCCGACAAACGATATCATATAACTTGGGCTGTTACGATGGTACTATTGCTACAATTTTCCTTATTCCAACAGGATTATGGCGATGAGTACATCGTTATCACATTACAAAATCTTCAAGTGGTAGTTCCATGAATAGGGGGCCCCAATACAAACACCAACATATTCTACAAGGCCTCAAATTCACACCCACACCCTAAACTCCAGACCTTAAGCCGTACATCCTAACTAACCATAAGCCCAGTATGATATCACCAGTCCCTCAACGCCAAACCCTAAATTCTAAACCCTTTAAACCCTCAACCCTAAGCCTCAACCCTAAGCCCAAAACCCTAAATCCATTATTTGCATTGTTACCCTTTGCTGCGCCTGCGGCGTGGCTGCGGCTTTCGGCGCTGGGGCCGCGCCCGGCTTCCTTTGGAGGAAGGAGCTGGGGCTTAAGGTTTAGGATTTAGGGTTCCAGGTGTAAGGTTTAGGGCTTCGGGTGTGGGGGTTTGGGGTCTAAGGTTTAGGGATTAGAGCTTAGGGGTTAGGGCTTAGGGTTAGTAGGGCTCTACCAAGCCAAACACAAAGACATCTCCAAAAGGAGCGTAGCTTTGGCAACTGTGCGCTTCTAGGAGGCAGTTTTATTGCTCCCCGCTATCGAATTCCCTAAGCCCCAAACCCTTGCATGGGCTTTGGTATGTCCAGTAGCAGACTTGCAGCAAGTGGACCGTTCTAGACGAAGGCTTCTCAAACACCGGTGCTGAATGCCAGCAGCCGGGCCAAAGCCGCCGCAATCGTGGCGGCCTCAGGTCTCCCAGTTCCTGCAACCAAAGCCCTCTGAACTCCTACAAGCCCTAAATCCTAAATCCCTATATCCTAAACCCAAGCTTCCTGAAACTTGACAACTCAGGGCGCTCAACCCCACATCCCTCCATCCCCCAACACTCAACTTCCCAAAAGACCTTCAAATCTCCGCGCCCAAACCTGATATTGACTATAGCTCGCACAACTTCTACAATATCCCAGTACATACCCTAATATACTATAGTAGTCTCCATCTTCTTTTCCATCATCCCTGAAGCAACGCTACTGCCGCACAGTCCAAGTGGCTTTTTCTCCGGCTCCATAGCTTGTTTCACCTGGGAATCTCTCAACATTATCCCTACAAGTCCTGAAGCAGAGACCTCTAGGGTTTAGGGTTTGGGGTTTAGGGTTTAGGGTTTACGGTTTCGGGACTGAACAAGAGATTTACACATATGTTCCAAACACGCCCTCAAGGCTCTAGTTTAAGGGTGGCGGGCTGAAACTTGCGAACAACTAACTGTCTGACGTGAACCGCCACAGTGAGATCTTTTGAAAGCAGCATGTACAATTGGACTACACAATATATCCATAGTCTAAACTCCTAGTATCCTCCTTAATGACCCCTATAGTGCTCCCCTATGTATCCCCTATATAACCCCCCTTACAGGAATTTGGATTATGGTACATATAACCCTTGCATATTCCGATGTAACCCTACATGGCCTCTAAGGCCGGGGCAAGACTACCTCTAGTAAGTTGTAGCAGATTCTTCAACAAAAATCTACCTGATGGTAACTTGATCTGAACTCCTTGACGGCGGTGAATGATATGGCTGAGAGATCTGGCCATGTCATAAGTTCAGAGCCGGTTTGGAAGTCTTCTATATCTAAATAAAAATAGAAGTTTGGTGAGAGCGGTATAATTGACCCAGGAGATTCAGGATCCCCAAACCCTGAACCCTAAACCCCAAAACCCTAGACCCTAAACCTCAAACCCTAAATCCTAAACCCTAAATTCTAAACCCTAAACCTCTAAATCCTAAACCCTACACCGCCTCATTGACACCCCATCCTCCCTGAGCTCCATACCTTGGCTGCGGCAGCATACGCCTTGCAGAGGAATGTTTGTTTAGGGTTTAGGATTTAGGGGTCAGGGTCCATTTAGGTTATGGGTTATATTGGGATACCGGAAAGGAAAATGGAAACTATTTTGTTATGATAGGATTTAAAGGCCCAAATAAGTACCAATATCATGTTGAGGTCCATTTGAGGTACCATATATTATACCTATACAAGGAATATGGAACCATAATATTGGCAATTATTTAGGCCCCTATAGTGCGCTTCAGGGCTCTGCGGGTACATCGATGCGTTTTAGGGTTTGAGGATGTTTGAGGTTTAGGTCTCGAGAAAGGGTTCCCTTCAAGACCCTCGGGATATATCTGGATTTTGTGGGATTGGAGGGTCCGATTGGGGACTATGGGGGGAGAGTGAAACTCCCCATCTGCTCTTCCGATGAATCAGGAGTAGAAAAAGAAGCTTGGGACCAAATTTGGATGCATTCCCCCCCTAGTATTAACACCCTCCCTAGTATTAAATAACGAATTCAGGGGACCAATTTTGGATTATCCATTTGGTCTTTGTGTTTTTCTGGACTACTTCTTGGGTATGCAGTCCGATTATGTGATTTTTGGGATCCTTGAAAAATATTCACTCGAGCATTACAAACCCCAAGCCTAAAGCCTGCCTCAGCAGACGGCAGGATGGAGAAATCCACGATCTGGTCCATGCCTGGCAGAAGTCTGAGATCTGTGCTTTTTGGGTTGTTTAGGGTTTGGGGATTAGGTTTAGGGTTTAGAGTTGTTTCGGGCCAAGGTATATAGGTACCCATGGGGGTAATAATTGGGTTATATTGGGATTAGAATGGGATAATGGAAAAGAAAATGGAAACTACTATCTAGGATTTAGGGTTTAGGGTTTGGGGCTTTGGTTTGCTTTGGATCTAGGGCTTAGGGCTTAGGGTTTAGGGCTGAGGGTTTAGGATTTAGGGTTTTGGGTTCAGGGCCTGTTGGGCTGGCATGTAGCATGTGCCTAGAGGGTGTATAGCTTAACATGCTTGAAATCAAAGGCCAAGCAAGATTGGGTTAAGCAAGATTGGGTTTAGGGTTTAAAGTTAGGGTTTAGGGTTTAGGGACTGTTGAAGACTTGACGGTCCAGAAGCTTTAAAACCAACCCACAGCCAACAAAGCAAAAAGATGAAAACCTCCACAGTAGCGCAGCCACCAAGAGACAAGTATAGATACCTGTTCCTTACATACCTTGGGGTCAGAGAGGCTTATAAAGTCTGTAACCTCTGTAAGCCATGCAATAACCCCCAACCCTCCTCTCTTTAGCCTACTCACTAAGTTCCCCTGACCCTAAACCCTAAACCCTAAACCCTAAACCTACTCAGTCCCCCATGAAACCCTCCAACTACTCACTGAGGCTTCGCTCTGAGGCAGCGACTGCCAGTTTGCATCTGGTTCACCAAGCTGTCATACCTTCAAGGACTTTAAGTTTGTACCCTCAACGTGTGTAACCCTGGGTTTTGGGTCCCAAAAACCCTTCCCTAGGCCAATATTCCATAGTTTAAGGGCCCAAAACCCAAGGGTACAAACCGTAAGGGTACAAAGGAAAACTCCCTGATACCTGCAGCTCCCTAAATCCTAAACCCCCTACATCCCAAGCCCACAAAACCCTCTAAACCCTGCACTTCCTAAACCCTAAACCCGAAATATCCTAAACCCTAAACCCTAAGAAATCTATCTCCCCAAAACTCGGTGCTCTGAACACAGACGCCTTCAACTCAGCGCCTCAAGGATTAAATCAACCCTAAGGGGGCATGTAGGGATATGTTGGGGTTTAGAGGGTCTAGGGTTTAGGGTTTTGGGGTTCAGGGTTTAGGGTTTAGGTAGGATTCGGGGCTTACGGTTTATAGGGTTTCTGTCTCGACCCGAATGCGAGACCTGCCGTCTAGATGCCCAGGGAGCTGAAACAGTAGGGCTCTAAAAGGGGTACTGGCAAAGAAGATGGAAACTAGTATTGAGGGTTTAGAGTCCCGAAACCTCCCAAAAAAACCGTCGCCGTAGTCAAAAATCCACAACTCCTAGACTCCAAGGGCCCGTAGTCCGAAATCGACTAGATTTCACAAATTGCGGGGACCCGAATATCGACCCACAAATACTATGATTCTTAATTCTCCCTAAACCCTAAACCTTCTCTCTTCAGGCATGGGGCAAAGCTTCTACGGAGAAATTCGTGTCTGCAGACATGAGAGTCTCGTAGCCGACCTTGGCCACCTCGGTTTAGGGTCAGATAAGGGCGAATCAAAAGAAAAAGAACATGGAAACTGTAGTGGATACTACTATTTGGGCTTTAGGGTTAAGAGCTTAGGGTCAGGATAAGGGAACATCAAATGGCAAAGAGAACGGAAAACAAAGTGGAAAGGTACTATACGAATCCCTTACTAAGCCCTAAACCCCAAACCCTAACCCCGAAACCCCTAAACCCTAACTAAACTTTAGGGTTTAGGGTTTCGCATATAGCTTCATGCCCAAAACTGGAGCCAACAGCCAAGGCACATCGTTGCTTTCGTCTACGCACTGTTGGAGCACGCTGCCTTCAGCCAAGCATTGCATGACTTCTGGATTCTGGACAAGTTATACCCTAAACCCTAAGTCCTAAACCCTAAACCCTTAAGCCTAAATCTTTTCCCCTAAGTCTTCTACCCCACACCCTAAACCCCAGTGGACATGGACGTGAAGGCTCATATCCACCAAAGCCCTCCCAAGTACTTCTACCGGATCGGCGTCTCTGGTTGGAGGAAGAGAGGATCTTGTTTCTAGTACTACTGTCGACGGATGAAATCTTGCATCGCTTAGAGCCCTTAACAACTGTAACTCCTAGGACTTTGGGGACTGAAGGTGGTGTAGGATTTCATCCATCAACAGGATTATCAGGCTTATTGCCATTGTTACTGTAATACAAATTACTACTATGATTACTATTGTTACAACGATTACTAGTATTGCTGTTATTACTATCATGACTCATATCATTACTATTACTATTGCTACTATTCTTACTATGATTACTATTCTTACGGCTATGACTAAAGTACCTAGTGTAGCTATCATTAAAATTATTGCTTTTATACCGAATATCACTATTATCGCTGTTATTGCTATTGCTACTATCACTATCATAACTTGAACTGTTCAAGTCAAGTTGATCCTTTCTGCCGGCAAGAGGCTGTAGAGCTTGATCCTATCTCTCACCTCGTCATCGTTGTCATTGGCGCCGAACCTTTCAGCAGCAACAGCTCCACAAACCTTACCCTGAACCCTAAACCCTACATGATCTTACCCCTGTTTCGCAATGAAGGAGTGCATCCCCACAGTTCCTAAGTAATCCCCAATCATGTAGTAAGGGGCTTGAGATATCATGCGGACAGAATTTTAACTATAGTTATCGTAGTAGCAATGGCAACCATAGCAAAATGATGCTAGACCTACTAACAATATTCAGAACTGGCTATAAGGTTAGCCTAAACAAAAGCCTAAAACCCTTAACCCTAAACCAAAAACCTCTGAACCCTAAATGTAAACCCCAAGACCCCTGAAAACATCCAAGTTATGCCAAGTAACTGCAGAAGCAACAACACGTCCTTTCGCAGCGTGGTGCACTTCCTGATCCAGGCAGCAGATTCTTTGAGGGCGAGGGGCCTGGAGTTACTGATGGGTTACTAGGTTCAGGGTGAACGCGTGGTAGAAATTAGCATTTGAGCCAGATAATAGGATTATAGATAACAGAAATTAAGAATTGTTTTCAAGGAGCTTCCCGTTAAAGGATATCATGTAGGCATAGATAGGGATTTAAAAGGAGGCCTACAGTTAGTGATGGGTTAGGGAAGTACTTATGAGGGACTACAGTAGGGTTGTTGGAAGCCTATACTATATATTACCTAAGTCCAGGGTCCCTCAAAGTAAGACAACAGAGGTACAGGGTTGATCCATACTCAAAGCGCCCAAGAACTTGGAAAAAGCTCAAGAGGCACATAAGAGTAAACAGAAGGTGGATTACGTCCTAACATCTACTTCGTGGAGGAAATCAGAATCGCAGGCTTGCACAGCAGAACTATTTGCAAGCCTGCTGCTTGCTGGTTCTTGGTAGGGAATAAAGGCATATAATCCTTACATTATCCCTCTATAATAATATCTTCCCATATTCCCTACTAACCCTAAACCCTAAACCCTTGACCCTAAACCCTAAACCCTTAACCCTACTCAGCAACCGAAAGGCTGGAGCAAGGCCCAAACAAAGCGTGCAGCCAAGTATCATGGCGATCTTCGACCTGCTGCTTGCAGAGTGGATGGAGATGGTTTAGGGTTTAGGGTTCAGGGTTTTAGGGTTTGGGGTTTAGGGTTTAGGGTTGAGCTTTAAGGGTTTAGGCTTTAGGGCTTAGGATGTAGGATTTAGGGTTTAGGGGTGTAGGGTTTTGGGTTTGGGTTGAGAGTTTAAAGTGAATCACAAAGCATGCTCAAACTTGTCATCCTTTTTGGGACCTATGCCTTGTCCGGAAGTGCTGCGATGCAAGGCACTTGAGAATGTACTCACAACCCCTACAAGACACCCTGAACCCCTAAACTCTAAACCCTAAACCCCGGTCTCGCCATTATGAATCTCCTTACTACTTCGACCTGACCCTCGGACTAGGTCAGATAAATTGTTCTCGATGGGTAATCTCTGTAGGGCCACTTTAGGGGTTCCATGTCAATCACCGCCCCTGGCAATAAAAACCCCACCCCCGAATTACAACGCCTATATATATTATGATAGTACGAATTGGGGGGTATGTAATTACTAACTGTCAGCGAGGTGGGCGGGTTGTTATTAGGCGGGAAGTGTTTTATAGTCCCCCATTAGTAGATAGAATATGGCTTTGGGTATGCTTTAATAAGATCTCCATATACCCCATATTGTATCTACCTAAGGGGGACTAAACCCTAAACCCTAAACCACATATTCGATTTACCCAAGGGGGACAATAATTTGGGGGGGTGTACACCTTTCAAGTCGTCTGCCGAGGGGCAGCGCATCGACCGCTGCAGCGCGAACAAGGGCATTTTCTAAGATCAGCCCTGGGCAACGTGAATCGGTTTAGGGCTTACGGTTCAAGGCTTCAGGCTTCTAGGATTAGCCCTGGGCAGCGTGGGGCATGTAGAAAATTGAAAGAAAAAAGAAATAAATGACTGCATTAAATATGGATTTTAGGGTCTGGGATTGAAGGTACTTGAGCCATAGTCTACACTCCTGGTATTCCCCTTACTAACCCCGATAATACTCCCTATATAATCCCTTATATAACCCCCTCAAAGAGTTTAGACTATAGGTCATTCAGGGTTGCATTGATGAGGGACCCTGGAGCTAACATCTCACTGTTGAGAAACTGTGAGTTGCGAGGTAAGGTGAGAGCTCACTCGACAGCTCCGGGTTTAGGGGTTAGGGGTTTAGGGCTTAGGGGTTTCGGGCTTAGGCTTTAAGAATTTAGGGCTTGAGGATTTCGGGATTAAGGCTTAGGTTTAGGAGTTGGGAATGATTTAGGGATTCGTGAGCGTGAGTTCTCAAGAGTTGTAAGGAAAGGCGTTGGGCCTGGGCCTTCTAGTGCCCTGAACCCTAAGCTCTACACCCTGAACGTTAAACCCAGAACCCCAAACCCAGCGCCCTAAACCCCAAATCCTAAGCCTAAGCCTAGGCCGAACTGTGAATCCTATAAACCCTACTCCCCAGACCTTAAATCGCAAGCCCTGAACCCGAGAACCTTACACCCCGGCTTAAATTGCTGTTCCCAAACGGGGAGGAATTTGAACAGGGACACGTCTTGCAACAGGAACTCCGATATACGGCGGGGACCGTATTATGTTGATTTTAGACCTATCCCCGTGTCCCAAAACCCCTACACCCCTAAACCCTAACCCTAAACCCTAACCCTAAACCCTAACCCTAAACCCTAACCCTAAACCCTAAACCCCAAACCCCAAACGGGTCAGGGGGTGGGTTGGCTACAGGCGCCATAGGTTGAGGCTTTCGCGTGGAGGGGTTCAGGGTGCAAAGATTCCACCACCGTCAGAATCAGAATTGAGGGTTTTAGGAAACAGGGCAATAAGGTTTAGTCCTTTGAGTTTTAGGAGTCAGGGCTTAGGGCTATAAGGTTCAGGGTTCAGGGTATCTGCTTACATACGCCAAAGAAATCATCCCAAAAAAGAGGGCCCCTAATTTTTGGAGCGGTGGTTGGAGCTGGAATCCGAGACCGCAGACTGGCAAACCTTCCCGGTTGCCTTACTTACCATCACTTCCCAAACTGCAAACTCTGAGACTCCTCAGCCCGCAAGCCCGAACTTGCACACCCCAGTATCTGGAGCTCTTGAAAACTTGCAACCTTGAACAATTGCGCCAAGTCTCGATTGTAGATGAAGCGGATGTACTTTGCGGGATGGGAGGTACTGGGAACCTGACTCGTGCACCCCATTGTATTGGGGTCTGAGAAGCTTGGGCGTCCTTTCGGGTAAGAAGGTCTCTCAGAGCTTCTTTGTGTTCTTGAAGCTCTGAGGGCATCGGATCCAGGGACTATGGCACTATGGGTTGAGGTCACTGAGGCCGTAACAGGACTCAGCTGGCAATCAGGAATGCTCACCAATCACATTCATGGCAAACGTCAAGAATAGTTCTACATGGCTTCGCGTCCTTTCAGCGTGTTCAAGCCCGCTACACCCTAAACCCTTTTAGGAGTGCTTATGAGGATTCCTGTCCTTTCCAGCCGTCTGCCTTTGACTTCACAAGCTCCTTCAGCGAGCCTGGGCAGCAATGACAGTTAGACCTTGCAAAATAATTGCAACAATTATGTTGGGGTGAAATAGGGATGATCGAAAATCCAATGCAAACTACGATATTATGTAGGTTTATATCGGGGTAATACACAGGCCCCAGGCTACATGATACACCGGCTAGTGTGTAAAGGACAGCCAAGAGACCATAAACCCTAAACCCTTAAACCCCAAACCCTAAACCTCAACTCCCTTAACCCTAAATCCCTAAGACCCTAAACCCCAAACCCGAAACCTAAAACCCTAAACCCTCAACCCCTAAACCATAAATCCAAACTCCCCAAACCCTAAACGCTCGCCTCCTCTCCCAGAAAGCCCAGGATGCGCGTACAGAGGTTCGGGTATTCGCAGTCCTGCGGCAATGGAAGCGTTTAGGGGTTTAGCGTTGTGGGCCTACGTTTACTACCATACTTGTTACGGCATGGTTCGTAACAAAAATATTATTGCTCTCACGATCAACGCTTTTTATCTGTAGTCGTGTTGTTACTGTTGTTGTTGCTGCTGTTATTGCATGTATCAGCATATTCGCGGTACGGCCATTGTTAACAGAGATATGATTACAAATATTCGCATGACTATTGTTCATACTGCTATTGTTACTACTGCTAAAAGAGTTCATACAACTCTTACGGGATCCGGACTAGCACTTCAGGGTCTCAGCAAACAGCCTACTTGTGGTCCAACAAGACAGTTTAGGGTTTAGGGATTAGGGTTTAGGATTTAGGGTTTAGGCTTTTGGGGTTTATGGGGTTTAGGATTTAGGGTTTAGGCTTTTGGGTTTAGGGTTTTAGGGCTTGCCGGTGAAGGCAAGAGACTTTTGCTACGGCGAGCTCTAGCACACGGAATAAACTAGCCTGTAGTCTCCTCAGACCTATAATGGATTTACTATGTTTACTATTTTTTGTTAGGGTTATAGTCCCCCTTAAGCAGATAGAATATTAATGGCTTTAGGCATAGTATAAAAAGATCCCCATGTACCCCATATACTATTTACTTAAGGGAGACTATCTACTACAACGAAAGTTAGAAATACTTCCTAAGGAGACTACCATAGCATCCACAGCTCCTTTAAAACGGCGGGCGCTTTGCGACCCTGCGGAGCTGGGCAAGAGAGAGCCCCGAGATGTCGACTCTTCGTGAAAGGCCGGTTTTTCGTAAACTGGGTTGCTGTTAAGGAACTTAGATTAAGGTACCGTAATGGGTGTATATACATATATATATATAGGTTATATAGGGCAGAAACTCCTAGATAAGGAAGTACAGCCGCTTGGAATGTTTCTCATAGTCACCAGACTGCCCTCAAACCCTATAGTACCCCTTAAGTAGATAGAATATGGCTTTGGGTACATTGCAATAAGATCCCCATATACCCCATATTCTATCTACTTCAGGGGGACTATAAACCATAAACCCTAAATCCTAAAGAGTAGTTTCCATTTTCTTTTCCATTATCCCAATATAACCCTAAACCCTCAACCCGAAAGTGAAAAAGATAAATCCTGCCTTGAAGGCTTAGGCCCGAGGGGGTGCCATCCCTTTACCCCGACAGGGTTTAGGGTAACCCTAATCCCCAACCCCCCTACACTCTAAACCCCTCAAACCCTAACACCCTAAAACCTTTAACACCCCTAAAAAACCCTTCAAACCCCGAAAAGACCCTAAACGACGTGTGATCTGCGACATCCCACGGGCAGGAAGCTGCTGTCGCACTTTGAGCAACTTCTTGGCCGAGACGTAGAGTTTTCGAGGCAGAGAGTTTTTTGGGTTTAGGGTTTTAGGGTTTTGGGTCTAGGAATATACGCTTAAGAGTTATATAGGGTCTAGGTTTATAGTGTTAAGAGTTATATTATAGGGCTAAGGGTGCTTAGGTCTAGGGACTCTGGGATTCTAAGGGGCTCTAGGGAGTTGGGTTTTAGCGTTAGTTAGGGTGTTCGGGTTTTAGGGCTCAGGGTTTTAGGGTGTAGGGCTTTCGGTGTCGGATTCAGGTTTGCGGGCAGCAGAAGAAAAAACAGAAGGTAGTCATGATTAAGCTATACGTGCTTCAAAACTGAAGTGCTCGAAAAGATTCATGATAGTGCTGGTGAACCAGTGAACCCCTTCAGAACTTTCATGAAACATCCCGAGAAATCGAGGGTCATAAGATGCAATACCCTAAACTCCAAACCCCTAAACCTGAAATCCCCAAACCCCAAAACCCTATGTGACCCCTATCTATCCCCTATCACCCGCTTCACAGGACCGTCAAGCCTTCCAAACCCTAGGACCCCTAAATGCCCTAAACCCTAAACCTAAACCAATAAACCCTGAACCCTGGAAACACGGTTTAGGGTTTAGGGTTTAGGGTTTAGGGTAAATAAACCCTGTAGACCCTAAACCCTCAGTGCCCGAGATAGGACTCCGGATAGCCGTCATCCGGCGGCCAACAACCTCGACTTCGGCTTATCGTCCCCCTTAAAATAGGGATAATGGAAAAGAAAATGGAAACTACCATTTAGGGTTTAGGGTTATAGTGCCCCATTACGTAGATACTACTTAAGGGGGACTATAGCTGGTTTCCTTCTTATTCAGAATCAGGTTTAGGCTTAGGGTTGTCGGGTTTACGGTTTAGGGCTGTAAGGTTTAAGGGGCAATCTAAGGGGTAGTACAGGGGTTTAGGGTTTAGGGTATTACCAAAAATTGTATTGCGTACTCCTCAACGTGCCCTTAGTGTCAAAACGAACCATTCTACTCTGTACTCATATCAGGGAAACGGCTTGCTGGCTAATCATTTTGGGGGGTGCCATGATAGTCTGTGACTCATACTCCTTATCGGGCTGTTTGATACGGAAATTCCAAAGCTATGTTCACGGCCTGGGGCTGCAAAGAAAAGCCTGTAACAGTTGGAGGTTGAATGTTTGGCCTTTCGTGGGGAAGCAGCCATCACCCGCAAACCCTAGCACCCAAGACAGTGTAATCCGAGCCCTAAACCCTCAACCCTAAACCGCTTTATTCCGCCCTTCATAACATAAACCTCCCTACCGGTATCTTTGCAAGCCCTACCTTGCTTGCTGCTAGTTGGTAATGGAGGAATGGCGAGAGTACATGGGAACACGGGATCCTAAAGCCCAAAACACTGAACGCTAAATCCAAAACTCTTGAACGACCCCAACAGCAATCTGATAAAACACTAAAACTTATTGCTCGTTGGTAGGGAATAAAGGACTATAATGCCTATATAATCCCCATAGAAAAACAAATATATATATATATACAGCTATTCCTTACTAACCCTAGACCCTAAACCTTAAACCTTAAATCCTAAATCCTAAACCCCAAAACCCTAAACCCCAAACCCTAAACACTCCCTTAATCCAGCGCTGCGTTGCATGGCCGCGGGTCCCCAGAAGCAGCCAGCAGCCGACAGGCAGGGCAGTGCGGCGAAGGACGAGGCGCTTCAGCTACCTCCAGTTGGGGTTGAGGGTTTAAGGTTTGAGGTTTAGGGTTGAGGGTTTGGGGTTTAGGGTTGAGGGTTTAAGGTTTAAGGTTGAGGGTTTAGGGCTTAGGGTTTAAGGTTTAGGGTTTAGGGTTGAGGGTTTAGGGCTTAGGGTTTAATGAATGGAACAGAGGATGGAAGGTACTACATCGTCTAGGGTTTAGGGTTGAGATTGCAGACCCTAAACCTTGGCAAGTGGCGCAGTCAAATTCTAGGTAATATGCAGCGGGATTGCTGAAGGATTATAATGGGGATCCACTCATATCCATTCCGCCACAACCCCTCCAGCACCATACGTAGGGGGATTATGGAAAAGTTCTTTCAGATTGAAGCCTTAAGCCCTAAACTCTTCTGCGCAAAGTTGTTTTAGTATGAGCACAGTCCACGGGGTGCGTGCTCGCGCTTGTGCGCACGTGTGCACCAGAATTCAGGCAATGGCTTGAGCAAGATGTTGGGAAGGGATCTAGGGTTTAGGGTTTGGGGCTTAGGGTAGGAAAAGGGCACCCAATGAAGGAAGAGGGGTGGTCTCATAGGTATATGTACATACGCAAAACACGCACGTACGCATATACCATACACATGATACAAATGTACAGCACAATACTTTGGTTATTGCATGTAGGCAAGAAGGAGTTCTCTACATGCATATATGCAATGCACATCTATATACCTATAAACACACATATGAGCTATCGTCTAAACTCCTAGTATCCCCCTAATATTCCCTCTAGTAGTCCCCTACATGCTCCCCTATATAACGCCCTCTTTAGGGAGTTTAGGCTATGCTCATATAGTATACCCCTAAGCCCCTAAACTAAGGGGGATCCTAAGAGTTTAGACCCTAAACCCTAGGCCTAAACCTTATATTATATGGGTTATTAAGGGGGATACTAGGAGTTTAGACCCTAAACCCTGAGCCCTAAACCCTATATCATATGGGTTATTAAGGGGGATCCTAGGAGTTAAGCCCTAAGCCCTAAACCATATATTATATGGGTTATTAAGGGGGATACTAGGAGTTTAGACCCTAAACCCTGAGCCCTGAACCCTATATCATATGGGTTATTAAGGGGGATCCTAGGAGTTAAACCCTAAGCCCAAAACCCTATATTACATGGGTTATTAAGGGGGATACTAGGAGTTTAGACCGTAAACCTTATGCCCTAAACCCTATATTATATGGGTTATTAACCCTAAACCCTAAACCCTAAACCCGTATATTGGTTATTAAGGGGGATACTAGGAGTTTAGACCCTCCCACCCTAAACCCTAAACCCTAAACTCACCTTTCTGGGCTCGTCCTGCAGTGCCAAGACCCCGCCTCCTCGTAAGGTGTGTGGTACCGACAGGAGGGCTTGTGCCACCTGAAAGATGCTTTTTGTTGGCATGCAAGCTTAGGGGTTCAGGGTTTAGGATTAAGGGTTTAGGATTAAGGATTTAGGGTTTTGGGTTTAGGATTAAGCGTCTAGAATGAAGCGTTTGGGAGTTAGGGTTTCGGGTCTTGGGTTCCTGGTTGCTAGTAGGGAATTGAAAAGAACGTGGCCCCCAAACCCTAAACCCACAGTTTTGAGATCTGGGGTATAGGCAGCGGCAAAGGGTTCTCTGTAGGGTTCAGGCTTTAGGGGTTTAGGGTTTAGGGTTCTCCTTCCCTCAGCTGTGGAGTCTGACTTCAGGGTTTAGGGCTCAGAAAAGTAAGTTACGCGTTTGCTATCCGCATGTGCGCGCAGACTCTTGAGCAAAGGCAGGTTGTCAAATGCTCAAGGGCACAAGAAACCGAGTTGTTGTTAGGGAATTTAAGTTGAATTAGCAGAATAGTATTCACTATCTAATATACCCATGATTTGTTAACCGTACACCCTGAATACTAAACCCGAATCCCTAACTTAATTTAAGTTCCTGAATGGCAACCCGGAAAACCAGCTGTTTTGGGATTGAGGACTTTGGCAGAAAACCACGAAGCTCTCCCACACCCACTTCAACTCAAACCCTTATCCCGAGAAGAGGGTTTAGGGTTTGGGGTCTGGGGTTTACGGTTCACGGTTTTGGGTTTAGAGCTAAGGGTTTACGGTTGAGGGTTTCTTGCTTAGGGTTTGAGGCGAGCCTGTTGTCGTGAGCAAGCGGTATCCGCCGATCTACGCCGCAGTCCCAGCAGAACTCGAAGCCGCATTCGCAGGTAACGTGGTCACACTCCTCTCCGAGGCTGTTTGGGGGTTTGGAGCAGAAAAGGGGTATGGATTGGATTGGGCCCCCACCACCTAATAGTGGTATACTAGGAATTTATAAGGACCCTAATATAATTACCATTACCTCTTGTGGTCACTATTAGTGGGTGGGGGCCCAACCTAAGGTATGGATCAAACTTTCAAGGAGGCTGCACTACTTAGCGCCTTATTTGCACTGGATGAAGTCAGGCACATGGCTGAACACATTCTATGTCTTGTTGTATCAATTGAGGTCTTGGCTCGTCGTCCTTGTTGCTTCTTGGTTGGTCTGCTGTCGTCTTGAACTTATTGGGGGTTAGCGGGGAATAAAGGAATATAGTATATGGGGATGATTCAGAGATTACGATTACATTCCCTTTTCCCTACCAGTAAGTAAGTGAAGGCAAGACGCATGATCTGCAAAATCACTTACCTCGCTAGCTTGTCTTTGAGGCCAACCCGAGGAATCCGCCAGCAAGAAGTCTAGGGTTTAGGGAGTAGGGTTTAGGGTTTAGGTAGAACCCCAATATTCCTCTGAAGCGGCCCTGGAAGAAGATAAACCAAGAAAACAAGCGAGCAGCAGGGAAAAGAGATCGCTAAGCCTTGGCTGTTAGCCCTATCGCCTAGGTCAGCGATCTATACTTGTTACTGTTCCTATTACGACTACTGTCACTGTTGCCATGACTGCTACTGCTACGGTCACCGCTACTGTAACTATTGATATGACAGTGACTCTTCCTTTTACAATGCCTCAAAGACCCTGGAGTCAGGTAGCATGTAAAAGCCCATAGCAACCCCAACTGTAACCAACAGCAAGTAGGCTCCTTAACTGCCGTAACTCATGAGCACCCCCAACCCTAAACCCTGAACCTCTACATATCCCTACACAACCCCAGTCAAACAGACCTAGTAGCTCAGTAGGAAGTCCAGAGTCTAAACCCTAAACCCTAAACCCTAAATCCTAAACCCTAAATCCTAAACCCTAAATCCTAAACCCTCAACCCCAATCCCTGAACCCCTAAAGTATTCTCAGACCACCCAGGGCTGCCCGCTCCTCCTGCGACTTGTAGCCTCCTCCATATTTGCCTGGACTCAGAAGGCGGTTTTAGGTTCTAGGGTTTAGAATTTAGGGTTGAAGGTTTAGGGTTTAGGTTTTTAGGGTTGAAGGTTTAGGGTTTAGGTTTTAGGTTCTAGCGTTCAGGATGTAGGGTTGAAGGTTTAGGGTTTGGATTTAGGGTTGCATGAAACCTTACCTAATTCTGAGCACCTCTTTCTATGTAAGATTCCTGGCTCAGGTTGAAGGCTCGGAGCACACGTAAACATGAAGACAGCCATGCTGCTCAAGCTTAAACCCCAAATCCTTGTACCAAAGCCCCACCCCAAGGCCCCTACGCCCCTCACCGCCGAAACCCCTAAACCCTCACCCCCACACCCCGAACCGAAAACCCAAAGACAACAAATCATGCGCTGCTAGAAGGGATATTACGAAACAATGGTGCCATGCAGAATAACAATTACAAGATACTGTTACCCTAAGCCCTAAACACCTACTCCCCCAAACCCTAAACCCGAAGCCCTCATGGCATATTACTTGAATATAAGGGTGAAAGTGGTAGTAATAACATAGTAATCATCGTCCTAATTACAACATGCTATAGCAATTACTTGGATGTAACTTGGGCCCTAAACCGCTTCAAACCCTAAGCCCTAAACCCTAAACCCGAAGTCCTAAACCCTGAGCCTGAAACCCTGCACCCTAAACCCTAAACCCTAAACCCTAAACCCTAACTGGGATATTACTTGAATGTAATTGGGGGCTTTTTCCCTACCCAGAGGCCCTCTGCTGGTCAGGGCACACCGCTGTGGGCAAGGTTTCCAGCCCAGCTGCAGGGCCTACACCGTTTGGGGTTTAGGGTGTAGGGTCTGGGGATTAAGGGTTTAGGAAATGGAGGCTAAGGGTTTGGAATTTAGGGTTTTTACGGTTTAGGGTTTGGGGTTCTTGGCAAAGGCGTCTAGGCTGCGAGGAAAGTTTTGGAATCTTAGAAGGTGTCAATGGTGTAGGTGTCTGCTTTTGGCAATCCAAGCTTAGGGCTGGAGATTTGGGATTAAGGGTGAAAAGTCCTCTAAACCACAAAACCTTAATCCCTAAAACCTAAAACCTAAACCCTTTGAGGTTAGGGTCTGCCAGGATTTTGGGGGGTTGTGCAGCGGGTTGCGGGGAATTCCAGGTAAGCCCGGTTAGGGTTAGGGTTTAGGGTTTATGGCTGAGATTTAAGGTGTTGGTTTTAGAACTAGCCAACTGAGGCTAAAGACTTCAAGGCTCAGGGGGTTCATTCGGGCTTAGGACCTTGCAAACGTCAAGGGAAGAACGGTATTAGGCTTCTGTGCTCGAGACTTCAATGTTTTGGGTCTGTGGCGTTTCAGATGATAGGATTCAGGGAGTTGTCCATCCCCTTTAAAGACCGAAAGCCCTATAGTCCCCCTTAAGTAGATAGAATATGGTTTTGGGTATAGATCCCCATATACCCCATAATATTTCTATCTACTTAAGGGGGACTATAAACCTTAAACCCTAAATCGTGAACGCGAAGCCCTACATCCTAACCACACACCCTAAATCCTAAACCCTTCAACCCAGCAACCCTTCAAACCCGAAGCCCCGGCCTGTCGGAAGGCATCGGAGAAGCTGCGCTCCTCCTTGCACTTGTGCGTTTAGAAATCTGGGCCTGAAATTTTGTAGGAGTCAGGGTTTCGGGTTTAGGAATTTAGGGTTTAGGGCTTAAGGTTGTAGGTTACAAGTGCTTACTCTGGTAGATAGTTTACTACGGTCATGGAGGATATTTAACGTCAACAGACCGTAAATCCTGAACCCTGAACTCTGAACCCTAAACCCTTTAAACCCTACAGATCAGCCACCAGGCGTCCTGCAGCTGATTTCGCCACGCCTCGCAGGTCATGGCAGGGTGTGGCCCAGCGTCGCACTTGGCACAGAATCGGTGCCCTGAACGTAACTTGCTAGGGGGATTTAGGGCTCGGGGGTTAGGGTTTAGGGCCAGGGTCTCGCTGGTTCTGAGCAGCGCATGCGATGGAATGGAAAGGAATATGGAGTTTCGGGCTTAGGTTTAGGAATTGGAAAAGAAAACGGAACCTATACAGGGAACCCTAACTTTTTATAGATCCGGAACCTTAAATCCAAAATCCTAAACCCTACGCCCTAAACCCTGAACCCTACACCCGAAATCCTAAAGCAGAAAATTCTAAACCCTAGGCCCAAACCCTAATTTTGCTTCAGCCTCGTGGACAGGTGAGATCCGCGAAGTTGTCGCCTTCTTCGCAGAAGACCTGATACACGTGTAACAGTAATAGTTCTACCTATAGTTATGGTTCTAACTACAGTAATCTGGGGACGCGGTCTAATTAGGGTCTAGGGTTTAGGATGCTAAGTGGTGCAAGAACTCCTCCATCTACCGTAATCTAGTGTCACTGGCTAAACAGAGCATGCCAATGTTATGTCAAGAGGGACCTCAGACATTGGGTGGCTTACATACTGTATCCTCCTTTGCCCTTGACCGCCCCGAAGTGCAGCCAGACACCGCCCAAACCCCAACACCAGGATGCTCAGAAATCCAACCGAGGGAACCCCTGGTACAAACCCTGTCAAAGATGCAAAGTTGTCTGTGATCCCAAACAAAAGGAGTCCCACTGCGAAGCTCAGCGGACTTTGTAAGTAGGTCCTATACAGGTGACTAGAAGTCCCTTGGTAGTGCTCGTAACCTCCTTTCAAACCTGCCTACAAAGCCACCGCAGCCTCCAAATCCTTAACTCGCCTTATAAACCTCGTATCCTAAATCCTCAATTTAAGCGCGAAAAGTAAAAGCTCCTATTTTTCTTCATAGTCGTTAAACCGCCATGGCCAGCCGAGCTACTCGCTCCTCACATCCCAAGGCCCGACAGTCTACGATCCGCGGGTCATCCCGCGTCAGAAATTCCAAGAGCTTCAGGTAGGAGCCCTGGGCTTTCAGGTTTAGGGTTAGGGAAACTATCCCAGTACTGGAAAATCAAATGGACAATAGAATGGAAAGCGAAATGGAACCTGGGGTTATCAAGGCATTCTATATGGAATTTGGGGGCTTTGGTAACCCTGATTCCCCCAAACTAGGACCCTATAATTATAGCTCCGAGCGTGAGGGCTTTTATCGCTGAAGGCCTGAACCCTAACCCTGAACCCTAAGCTGACGCACTTATGATCTAGCATCGCTGCTCAGGATCGAAGACGTTCCGGCTAAGCATAGGTACTGCACTGTCGCGTGGGTTCTCGGTAGGGTTCAAACCCTTCGGGTGCGTCCATTGTCTTTTCACTCTGGGCATCTGTTTCAGGGAGGATTCCCTCAAGGTCCGATGCAGATGCCCTACTTTTGAGGGACCCAGGAGTTACTGATGGATAAGGGCACCTAATTCTAATGGGGACCAGTGCTGGCAGAGACCGGGACAATGAGCGCGAGTTCCTCCGGACTCCAGGCCGCTTCCGCGGCGGAGTCCTCCTGTACTTCAAAAAAGTGACAACGGACCGCGCGACGCCGCAAGGCGTCAAGCGCAGACGTCCATCGTCAGGAAAACTGACGCGCGGCATCAGGCCCGGGAGCTGCAGTTTCGCAAGCTCCTGAAGCTTGCGGCGAAGCACTCCCACTTGCGCAAGATACCAGCGTGTGGGCTTCTCCCACTTGCTCAAGATACCAGCCGCCAGGAGCAAACCCCACACGCACACACACACACACACACAGACACACAGAGATCGCCGACGGCCCTATATGAGCGCGCCCCCGCGCACCCACCCACCTCCTGCGCGACGCGCACCTCGATGGCCTCCTTGCTGTGAGGCTTCCGCACCTGCAAGCAAACAACAAAAACACAGCCCCGCGACCGCAAACAGCAAGACCTCGCCAAGAGAGCGCTCACGAGGTGGTGCAGCCAACAGCAGATCGTGGGCTGCTCGGACGGCCTTGCGAAGCACCCAGCACTCAAACTCAGGACATGCGCCCCACGCAGACGAGAGCAGCCAAGGCGCCCGAAAGCTCTCCGCCGAGCCACCCTGCCAAAAGCGTGCGAGACGACCCCCAAAGCAAGAGGACCCCCAAAGCAAGGCCCTTCCCAAGCAAGCAGCGCACCTTGTCCGGGTGGATCCTTCGAGCCAGCTGTCGGAAAGCCGCAGTGATGGCGGCGACTGGCGTGCCCTCCTCCAGACCAAGGACCTCAGCCGGGCCAGGCACGCCAAAACCATGTAGCGCAAACAAGGGCACGCTCGCGCAGCCGAGCCGCCGCATAGGCGGCGCGACGACGAGCGTCTGCCATCCCGCAGAAGTCCTGGCAGAACCTTACACTAGGGTTATAATGGTCCCTCCCTGGCCCCTAAACCCTAAATCCTAAACCCTAAACCCTAAGCCCTAAACCCTAAGCCCTAAGCCCTAAATCCTAAACCCTACGTCCTAGACCCTAAACCCTAAACCCTAAGCGAAAACTTTGCCAAGGGTCCTCCGGCAAGCACTGCCTCAGTTCATTCGTAAGGAATCTGGGCCCCTCATCTGTGCAGATTCTTATCCTTAAGGGTCCAAAGACCCAAATAATAGGGTCCCTTTGAAGGGGGATGTATAGGGATATTAAGGGACTATATAGGGGTGTATATAGGGCCCAAATTCGATGGTTTTAGGGCCCAAATACTATTTATATTATAGTATTTGGGCCCTAAACCCCCACTATTTGGGTCCTCGGACCCTTACGGTAGTACTACTATTATGATGCTTACCGTGACCAACATCATTTCGACTATGCTCATCAGTCCGAACATTACGGTGGTATGCATATGACTACTATTACCCCTAAACCTTAGACCATAAACCTTGAACCACGCTTTCATTACTTGTCATTCTTACGGCGCCCGAAGGATTCTGGCGTCAGGCCTGGGGGCAACTTAAACGGTCAGCTCTTGGGCTTTCTGATGGCTGGTAGGGACTAAGCTGATGATATATAAGGGTTATATAGGGTTTAGGGTTTGGGGTCTAGGGTCCCAAGCCCTGGACCCAAAATCCTGAACCCTAAACCCTAAACCTTATATAATTCGCTATACTACTCCCCTATATAACCAACGCCCTATATAATCCCCCCTAACCTGAAATCCCTTACTGCCTACTAGACCCCAGCAAGCGGAGTGTTGAAGCCCAGTATCCTAGACACCGTGGCAGTACGCACTGAGCATCTGCCCTAGGTGTATACGTAACAGTAAACTAGTAGAACCATACAATAACATAATCGAATAATAGTATAATAGTATAATAGTATAATAGTATAATAGTATAATAGTATAATAGTATAATAGTATAATAGTATAATAGTATAATATCAGAACAGTGTAATAGTATAATGGTGCAATAGTATAAGAGTATAGTAGTATATTGATGAAGGGAACACCAAAAGTAAGAACCATCATAATTTTGAGGACAGTATCCGTGAGACTAACCATGATAATACAAAGGGTATGATCCAGAATGATAGCAAGAACAACAACAACGAAGGATGGACCTAGACAGGAAAATTGCCCAAACCTAAATCCTTAACCCTAAACCCCAAGCCCTAAACCCAAAGTATGGACCTAAAATGGAAACATGCCCCATAACCTCAAATACTAAACCCTAAGCCTAAACCTGACCAAGTATGGACCTAGAGTTCTAGAGTGGAAAGATACCACTGGACCCAAGGGACTGGAAGATGGGGATGGACTCCTCAGACCTCAATGCAAGGTGAAGCAAGTTGGGAATAGGATTTAGGGCTTACCGTAACCGTAAGCCCGAAAACCCCAACCCTAATTACATTCTAGGGTTTAAGGTGTAGGGCAGCCCTGAACCCTAAACCCTACGGTTTAGGGTTTGAAGCAGGTTTTGGATGTTAAGATGGCTCAAGACCTGCTGCAAATAGTTTGCAAGCCCAATACCCTAAACAGTGAAGCCGTTGGGGAGGTTCTGGAAGACGTGCACGTTGTTGATGTGATGCTACGTACCCCACTAAAACCTTCAACCCTAAACCCTCAGCCTTAGACCCTCAACCCCAAATCCTGGACCTTAAATGCTACACACGACAGACGGTAACAGGCAGTTTCCCAAAGTAGGGGACCCCAAAATAGATCCCAAAATACCATAATCCTAATTAAAGGAACCCCCAAATTGATACCCTTAATGTTGGGAAACCCTAAACCCTGAACCCTAAACCCTAAGCATAACCCTAAATCCTAAACCCTAGAACCTGAACCCTATATTGGAACCTTCAAAAGTTGCAAAAGGTCCCAGAAGCCGCAGGCTGTACCCGCAGCCTTCGGCGGGGCAAGTCCTTGGAAGGTCGGATGTTGCCGGTTTTCGGGTAGTAGGAGCCCTTGGGTTTAAGGATTAGGGTTTAGGGTTTAGGTTGTCTCATGGAGGGGGCGCGCTGGTGCTGAAACCACCCAAATGCCCCGCCCACCCCCGCTCCGCTGGCGTTCCACCCTCGCCTCAACCTCTGCGGGTTCAGGGTTCTCTCGACGTCTGATTGCGTTCATGTCTTCTTGTTTGTTTTTGCACCTGTCTAGGCCAAGCGGGTGCAAGGTTTGGGTTTGGTCTGGCTCTTTTTGAGATTGAACCTTGCCTGGAGGCCTTCAAGCCTTGAACCGGTTGGACCTGTCCAGACCAGAATGGTGCAAGGGTCTGGCTCGGAACTTGTCGTTTTCTTCAGATGGAGCCTTGGCTGGATGCCTCCAATCCTGAACAAGTGGATAGAGGACCCTGTCCAGACCAGGCGGGTGCAAGGTTTGGGCTGGGTCTGGCTCGAGGCTTTTTGTTTTCTTTCGAGATGGAACCTTGGCTGGGGGCTGTCAGACTTTGAACCACTTGGACCTGTCCGGGGGCCGAAGGCCCTGTGAGCCCGGAGGCTTGCAAAGCCGGGGACCTCACTGGCAGAGAGGACTTGAAGGTGGCCTGGAAAACCTTTTTGAAAACTTGAAAAAGAAGTGCATCAGGTTACTCGCCAGTGACCTGCGGGGTACACCGCGCAGCCCACAGCTGCCTGTACGGCTGGTAGCCCCCTTTCTCCGTACTAGATATGGCTGTAACAGCCAGGCGGTGTAGGTCTTGTTCTAGCTAGCCCATCAGTCAACTGTGCTCGCGCTGGATCTCCGTACGCTCATTAGCCCTGGCTTCATTGTCTTCTCTTTCATTCACATGCTGTGCACTTCATCCGTCATGGCACCTGCGGCGTGTTGTCCATCCCTCTGTTGCAGGCGAAGCCTGTACTGTTCCAGTCCCTGTTCACACAATTCATCAACAATGTCTGTGTCCGACAAAACCCCTTCACGCCAAAGGCTACACCAGGCATCTTCGATCAGTTGGGGGTCGATTTGGCGAGCGAGCCTTCCACATGGCTTGCTTGAGGGTTCTTGCAGGAACAGCGACCATAAAGCCAGATTGTGGGATGACGGCCTCAATATCCGTGATGGTTGATGGACCATGTTGAGCAGGAAACGCCCCTCAACATGTGGCAACCCCACATGTGCCCGCTGCAGGACCTGTCCACTCATGTCAGAAATTCGTAGAGGCAACTCCCTACGCCAAACCGTAGCTCAAGCATCCTCTTTCTGGACTCGTCCTCTCGGCTTGTTGCCGCAGTTGAGCGCAATGTGGTTTCATTCAGCAAGCTCAGGGTTTGACTTCCGATTTGCAGGTCCTCCGTGTTCGGCTCTCCCGGTTCTCGCACGCAATGTCCAGGTTGGACCCCAGCTTGAGTTAAGCTGGCCTCCATTTCATGGATGACGGGAACCATCGCATCCAAAGCATGACGGCAGCGCCCGCAGTTCTGCAGGAAATGCAAGAGCCATCAGACATCTGGCTCATCTCGGCCTGTCGGACTCAGAAGTTTGCCGCTGTGCTTCGTCATTCCCTTTGCTGCAGCTTTTGTCTTTCTGGCTGCTGCAGGGGTGTTCCCTTTGCCCCTTGGTCTGGGCATGGTCTCCTGCGGCTTCACAACGCGCTGTCACAGCCTCCCGAGCGGCGTGTTGAAACTTGAGCTGCACTGGCAGTCCCCACGCCTTCCACGTATGCTCCTTTGTCTGGAGCACTGGCACACTCCGCTCGATGCGGCGGACGAGCTCGGTGGGGCTTAGGGTTGCGCTTGCAGAGCACGTTGTTCGACTACAGCGCGCAAGCTCGGTGACGTTCTCCAACAGCGTCGTCTGCTGTGCTTCCGTCTCCTCCATGCCACAGGATACCAGCATGTTCATCCTTGCCTCGGCCATGTCTGTGATGGCGATCCAGTCTCCTTCTGCCCGCGCAATCGCAAGCCATGAACAACAAGTCTGGCCAGGGGCAATGATCATGGTCTTGGGCGCGGCCCCGAGGAGGAGAGCCCAAGCATGGCAGTCTTATCGTTCTCCAGAGCCTGTGCGGTCAAGTAACAAAACAACACTGCCAGGTTCTCCTCTTTCTTGACGATGGCACGAAGCTCGCCGCCTTGCCTGCTCGCAACAGGCTGTTCCAGAAGTAGATGACATAGCTCTTCCCCAGGCCCGCTCCCCCGGCGACTGCATGGACTTGGATGTGCTCTTCACCTTGCACGACATGCTGCAGCGGCACGACATCCTGCGTCATGGAGCTCAGATGCAGATCCTGCGCATGGTCCAGTGCATGGAATCGGCCAGGCAATGTCAAGAATGACAAGAAGGCATTGACCAGGCATTAGATTGGGAGTCCGGCCGAAAGGAAGACGGCGTTGGTGGCGTTGAAAACGCCATCCATTGACGATGGCGTCCGTGGCGTTGAAAGACACATCCTGGGCTCAGAGAGACAGCCAGGTGCCCCATAAAGCAATACGCCTTGAGCCAAAATGCCTAGGGGTTCAGGGTTTAGGGTTCAGGGTTTGCCGTTTCTATGATGTAGAGTTTCATAGGGCTTTAGGGTTCGAGGCTTACGGAAACTCAGGCAATGCCTTTTGAGTTGTGGTAGATTCTACGTCTGAAATTGGAGGTCAGGACCTGGCGAATTACGACCTGGAGTCTGTAAGACCAGCGACGTGATCTTAGCCTGTAGGGCGGCTTCAGATTTTTTCCATCTGCAGACAGAACTCTAAGGGATTTGGAACCCCAGTAGAAATTATAGTTTCAGCTAAATATTAAGATTGTTGGTAACAGAAATTAACAACTATTTTCAGGAACCTTGTGGAGAAGGTTTGGGATCTAGAAGGACAGTTGTGTCCAGGAGTCACGCCGAAACGTTGATGCACAAATACAGCGCTTTGGAATGCGGAACTTGTTTAGGGGCTTGACATTCCGTGACGGGCGGACAACAAAATCCCAACGCCAGCCCCAAGTACTTTCACCCTAACCCCTAAATCCTTACACTGAAGCCTAAAGCTTGGGCCCTAAACCCTAAACC